>LPNX011077732.1:103176-149625 GCA_001517045.1 Pseudotsuga menziesii | reverse complement strand
GTTAAATCTTGTGAAATTACTATGTACATATTTCAGTTATTTGTTTTTATTTTTACCGAGCAACACAATTTATTGCTTAACATGTGTTGTTTGCAGGTAAACTTACTCGCAAGCTTTGTAAAAACATGAAGAGGGATGCTATTGCAGTGTGGATACAGAAGCACGTGCGCAGATATAAAGCTCAGAAAGCTAAGAAGCAGAGGTATCAGAAGTGTTTTTGTATTTGTTATAATAAGCACATATATAACTGTTTGTTGGAATTGTTTCTTTTTGCCATGCTAAATCTTGTGAAATTACTATGTACATTTTTCAGTTATTTGTTTTTTATTTTTACTGAGCAACACAATTTATTGCTTAAAATATGTTGTTTGCAGGTAACCTTAATCGCAAGCTTTGTAAAAATATGAAGAGGGAGGTTGCTGCAATGTGGATAGAGAAGCACGTGCATAGATCTAAAGCTCAGAGAGCTCAGAAGCATGTGTAGTGCAGATACAAAAGCACGTGCGCAGGTAGAAAGCTCAAAAAGTGGGCAATTGATTATGAAGATTCTGTTGCTGATGCTTTTCTATTGAGTATGAAGAGCCTGTTGCTGAGGGTTTTAAGTTGCTAAGTATGATTTTGAAGCTGTCGTGGAATCCAAGTATGGCTTAGCAACAAAGTACAAGTGGGATGGTTTAGCTAATGTAATATTTTGGAAAGTCATCGGTGTACTAGATGATTTTCATGTAAAGTTATATGGAGATAGTTTTTGAGAAAACTCATTTATTGTAATACTTGACATTTCATATAATATAATTTGTACGGTTTAAAACTTATATGGTTGCACTTTATATTTGCATAATTCAAATGTGTATTAGATGATGATAAATAATTTATGATTCTCTTTTTAATTTAAACATAATACCATATTAAAAATTTATATTGATTAATAATGGACACCATTAAAACTACTAAAATGTAATAACCACACATAAAACCACTAAAAATGACTAAATTAGTGACCAATAAATGAGATTAATGACCAAAATTCATATATAAAATAACAAAAAATTGAGAGACACGTGACCAAACAATGAGATATAAATGACCAAAAAAACGACCAAAATTCGCATATCAATGACCAAAAAGCAGTTTTGGTGGCTAATTTGTGGTCTTTTAATACGCGACCAAATTTGGTCATATTCGAGTTTGCCATGTGGTCATTAATTTGGTCATAAATGTGGTCATATATTTGGTCATTGATTCAAATATGATCAAATTAATGACCAAATATATGACCAAATTAATGACCAACTGACAAGCTATAAATGACCAAAATAAAAATGACCAATTTTGGTCGCGTAATAAAAGACCGTAAATTAGCCACCAGCGATCGCCAAACCAAAAGTGGTCATTGATATGCGGATTTTGGTCATTTTTTTGGTCACTAATCTCTCATTTTTCACTAGTGTAATCACAAACCTGATTAATATAAGAAAAAGTTCCAACTATGCAAAACTGTACAATAATATACAATAACCAACCTTGGATGAAGATCATGCATAGTACTTCTTGAGATAGAGCCCATTTCTAGGCTTTGCCAAGGTCGTTCCCTCATAATCCACTAACTCATAAGGACCCTTCTCTAACGCACGTTTGACCACGTAAGGACCACGCCACATGGGGTTAAACTTTCCTGCCCCCAAGGGTTCTTTCGGTTGATCCCACAAAAGGACCAAGTATCCCTCACTAAACCTCCTTGGATAGATAAAATTATTGTACTGGACCTTTACGCGATGTTTATTTACTTATAGAGCCACCAAGGCATCTCGACACTGCTCATCAAGTTGCTTAAGGTGGACCAAATGCTCCTCCAATGGTGAAGTGTCTAGTAAGAGTTCTATGGCTAGCTTCAAAGAAGGAATCTCACATTCAACCGGCAATATCAACTCCACTCCATGTACAATTTGATATGGAGAAAAACTTGTGGCAGTCTTAACAGCGGTTCTATATGCCCACAAAGCAGGATATAACATGATGTGTCAATTATTCTTGCTTTGTACGATGGTTCATTGGAGAATGGATTTGACTGATTTATTCACTGCTTCTACCTATCCATTTGCTTGAGGGTAGTAAGACGAGGAATGTTCTTGCTTGTACCCTAACTTTGATGCCAACTCTTCCATCATACAATTCTGAAAGTACGATCCATGGTCAGTGACAAGCTCTTTTGGAATTCTTAACCGAGTAATAATCTGGTTGAATACGAAGTGTGCGGCTGTCTCACCATCGAATTTAACTGTAGGAATAGCCTTAGCCCATTTCGTGAAGTAATCAATAGCCACTATGATATGATTATGCCCCCCAGCCTAAACTGGGTTGAAATCCATAAAATCAAGCCCCCACTTGGTGAAGGGACCGACGGTGATAATGGGATGTAATGGGGCAGGTTTCGAGCACATATTATGTGCAAAAACTTGGCAAGGGTGGCACCTCTTGACCACATCTACACAATCCTTAAAGATCAATGGTCAGAAATATCCTGCTCTTAAGATTTTTTTGGCTGTAGAAAGCCTAGATAAATGACCACCACACGCCCCTCCGTGTCAATCATTCAACACTACCTCAACCTCTTCATGAATTAAACAACAGCGTAAAATGGAATCTATCCCACGGTGGTACAAAGTTTTATCCACTATGAGGTAATTCTTATAGACGTGACGTAATTGTCATCGTTCATCCTGTGAGAGGTGAGTAGGGACCTTCAATGTTTGTAAATATATAATTATATTCCCATACCATGGGTCTAAAGTTAAGATTAAGAAGATGTTTTCATCGACAAACATATCTTCACAAACCAACTCCTCAGCCTCGCTTGCGAAATCTGATATAAGCTCTGCAAAAATTAAAGACTTCTTCGATTTTGCTGAAACAAATTCGAGATCGAATTATTGCAGGATGACAATCCATTTATTATATTTTCCCCCAATCATGCTTCGAGTGAGGATGAATTGAAATAGATTTACATGGGCAACAACCAAGGTTTGACGAAGGAGAATATAATGTCTCAACCATTGAACTGCATGTGTAGTAGCTAAAGTAAGCTTCTCGACATGAGAATAACGAATCTCTGCGTCAATAAGGTTTCGGCTCAGATAGTATATGACATTCTCTTGGAGCTCCTCATCCTCTTGAACCAAAACCATACCAATCGTCTCCATGGACGCGGCCACATAAAGTAGAAAATCATGGCTATAGTCTGGGGGACTAATCACTAGGGCCAATGCTAGGGCTCGCTTGAGCGCATCAAAGGAATCCTAGGCTCGCTCATCCCAACAAAAGGGGGTGTCTTTCTTCAATAGACGCATGAAGTCTCTAGTCAAATTGGCAAAATTAACCACAAATATTCGTAAGAAGTTTGCCATGCCTTGCAAACATTGAAGATGATGAATATTCTTCGTGGGAGACAACTAAAGTACTGCCTCAATCTTCAAAGGGTCAACTCTTATACCCTCTTTAGAAATGATGAATCCTAACAAGTGACCTGACTTCACACGAAAGATGCACTTATGAGGATTTAAACTAACCAAATAATGGCGACATCTCTCGAATACCAATCTCAAGTGATAGGAATGATGCATTCTCATACGAGAATGAGGAGCAAGGTCATCCAAAAATACTTCGATAATTGACTTGAGATCGTGGAAGATCAAGGTCATTGCCCCCAAGGACAAATAAATGCAGTCTTATGTTGGTCCTCAGGTTTAATTTGTATCTGATTATATCTAGAAAAGCTGTCCATAAAGGAAAAAACCTCACTACCTACACACCCATCCAAAATCTGATCAATAAATGGTGTGGGGAAATTGTCCTTATGACAGGCACGATTCAAATCATAGAAATCAGTACATATTGTTATAGCAAATTTCACCACTCTAGGTGAATCACACTTTGTATGGCCTTCCCTTGTCCCGCTGCAAACTCTTTAGACCCTATGGACCATCTTTTTTCCTTTGATGTTTCCTTGATCATCCCTAAAAACATATGAAAAATGATATACGCGGCTTTTAACCCGATAATTGCGTACACACGCGGGGTTGACCCATATAACCATGTACATCGAGATGTGTGCATAATCCAAATCCTTTTGGAGTTTTCCTTGACATGGATCCAACTCATTTGACTCCTACCCTTCCATATGCCTTGAGATCGCTCAGATTCGACCTTTCATTATCCCTTTGAAAGCTATATAAGGAACCCCTTGGTACATTGAAGGCATATAGAGAGAATTGAGAGCAAAGAAACTATAGTCCATTGTTGCCAGAACTTTTACTTGAGTCTGCATCCCTTTGTCCCTTGGAGCACTGTTGTGTTCTTCCCAAGCTTTCCTTTTGCTTGTGATCTTACTATCGAGAGATGGAGGATTGAAGTGGTGGAGGCCCAAGTGGGGGATTCAGTTTCTCCGATTCGCAGATGTGCCGTCAGAGGTTTTATTTATCTTGTAATCTCTGATTTATATTAATAGAAATATCTTTTCCTGGCCAATGATGTGTATTTGATTGAATATTTTATCCATGGGAATATGTCAAATGCTTTTACATTATTGATTATATATGCTAGAATAGTTCTAACACCATGATATATAGTATGCTTGTATTGTTTACTTGTTGTTGAGGAAGTATTATATCAATTCAAGCTGAAGATTGGAAAGTTCAACAGGGATCTACTTCAACCGTCTAGAATAAGGTACGAGGTCTAATCCTTTAGTGTTAGATGTTTTATTTCTATTGCATATTGGAAAAGATTGATTTCTGGAGTCAAGCTGTCTGTTGTGGTACCCCAATCCATAGAAATTTCTCTCTGTAACAGAATTGGCGACTCTGCTGGGGAGTTCCTAGTAGTTTTCCTTTGGGGGTGATTTTCTTGGCATTCAATGTATTTGAATTGCTCTTTCTCTCTTGTTTCTGTGTCGGGTCTTGGGGCATGTATGCTTGGTAGAGTCTGATTGGTGTGAAGTCTGTCTCATCCTGCTTGTTTGCCTTAAATTTTATGCAACTTTGCTTCCTGTACGTGGGTTTTTGATTTACAGTCACGTATACACGCGGTTTCCTCTGTGATTTCCGTGTATACACGCGGGTTTACTGCGAATAGTCACGTATACCCTTGATTTTGTCTTTTTCGGGTAGATAATTGGTTGTTGGGTGAATGTTGTTAGTTGCTAAGTCTCCTTTGGCACTGCCTAAGTCTATTTTGACCTCTGTTTCTGACCGGAAACGTTTTTTTTTAGCCTAAATTTTTTTTAGGAAAGTTCTTATCATGGCATTTTTTATTTTTTGTTTGAGATTAGTGCATTAGAGTTCTTTTACCTTAGTGCTTTGCTTGAATGTTGTTTATGTGTCCTTGCAGAGTCTGGGGGTCATAGAATCATTCTTTTGCCTTTTGCATCTCTTTTATTTTCAAAAAATCCAAAAACATCTGCTTATCATCATGCATTGCATTTTGCACTTTGCATTGTACTTGCACTAGATCTAGATTTCCTTTGGAGTACTAGTTAGGACTTCATATAGGAAATATTTGCATTCATCATTTGAAGAAGAATTATGCATTTCACGTAGTACGCATACCCTTTTTTCATGGACACAATGCATTTGTATTGATTGTTACGGTGTGCATTTTACTTCATGTTGCGTCATAACACCACTAGTTGCACGACCATATCCTATTTTTGATTAATAAAGCCAAACAAAATCAACGCTAAATTAAAATGAATTACACTCTTTTCTTTTCTAGGGTGCACGAACAAGCTTAGGTTTTAGGATCTTGGAATATTTCATTGGAAGTTAATTCTCCAAGATCACTAAACAACAACATCTAGGTGTTTGTCCAGGTGAGTGTGTGAAATCCTTGGTATAACCAGTGTTTCTCAGGATCCTCCTCTCAAATGGGAGTTAAGCACGAGGCAGTGTGAGCGGTTATTGATTGGGATGACCCCTAGTCATAACTGAGTAGTACCGGAGATATTTCCAGGATTGTATTCGTATCGGAGGGCTCTTTCGAGAGTTTCGGGCTTTGCTACCCTGCCCATACGGTCAATCCCAGCTATGACTGTCTGCCTGAGCATTGATTATATTGAGGTGACCTCAGTGGCCTTACCTAGGATATCGAGGGGGTACTTGTAGAGGTTATTCTACGGGTGTCTCGGCGAGGTAGGGGTTGGACAGCACAGTCGCTATATGCGTTGAAGTTTAGGGCCACTATAATTGGTTACGTACCCTCGCTTGTAGTGTATGGGAGTTTCGAGCCTCTCCTAGGTGAGACATACCTGCTGCATTTGGGAGCTCACATATCCTCCCCTTGGTTTGCTTGTATTTTGGTTGTAGGTTTTCCTAGGAGTGTGCTCTTTGTGTGCTAGTTGGCCTTTGGGATCGTGGTTACTTGAGTATATTTATGCTCTCTTGAGTTCAAGTCATTTTATTTTCGGCATGCCTGGTATCCTATCACCTGTCTTTGGTCCTAGTATGGACCCTGGTGTCAGACTTGGGGGCATCACAACCCCTTACCCTGCTCATAGATTTGAAGTGGTCATATTCTTCCCTCTACTCCATTTGTGGAGGATGTTGACTCCCTTCGCTCGGTCTTTACACCAGTAGTCACCCTCATGGGGGTGGTAGTGGATGCGTGAATGATGGGTCTACACCTTACTTTCCTTTTTATGTCCCATTGTTCACCGCATTTTTTCCTTTGGGTGCTTTTGTCATGATCATTCCTCCCTATATCCTATAGTTTGGATTCTTTATTGACCATTTTGGGTTGTTTTGGACTAATATGGTTGTCATGTAGGATTCAGTTTTTGTACACTCTCTCCAAGGTTTTGACCCGTTCGTTCCTATCACAGGTATTATGTTTGAACTGGCATATGGGTTAGGATATCACATCCACTTGCACTTATGCATTGCCTTATAACCAGTCCATCTTAACCTTAGGTACGAACCCATTCCATGGTATCACAAAACCTTCATGTTGTTGTTAGAAGTGGTATTATGTGAATGGTAGAGCTTTCCTATACATGGGTTCCCTAGTTATCTCCCTTTTGCATTTGGTGCCCATGCTACAAGTCCCCTCTTAGGTCTGGGAGTCCCTTTTAGTCCCGCCATGTCCTTGAGCAAGAGCTTCATACTCCTCTTGAACTTTATGCTAGCATTTTTCCTCGGGACTCCCTTATGTCAAGTTGTGATTGCATTATCATGAGCTTTGCCTGCCTCATTGAGCTTTATGCCAGCTCCCCTGACATTGCATTTCAGCCATATAGCCCGAGCTTGCCTCATGTCTAGCCATGCAGAGCCATTTTTTATATCCTTTGCAACTTGATTTCCCTTTTTACCGGGAGGGGATTTTCCCCCGAGTTTTGATATCCTACACATGTATCCTTGCATTGAGCATAGGTATGTTCCACTGCTTGGAACTAGTTTGTTTTCCTTTATGACACTCGTCTCCTCCTAGTTTGTAACTATAAAGCTAGTTTATTATTTTTTCAAGATTTTCAAATAACTAAAAAAGTCCAAAAAAAAAAAAACCAAAAAGACGGACAAGGAAAGATGTCATCTTTGGCAGCTGTCGAGTCGTGTCGCCTTTGAACAGAGCACTGTATATCACATCCATTGGTTGGGTTATAGTTTGACTTTAGGAAGCTGTACTCGTTTATCTAAGTTTATCTCAACCGACTGGTTAAGCTTCTAGTCCTTATGGAGCCTCTGTTGATGCCTCCTGTGTCACAGAGATGTCCCAGTTTGTATATCGAGTCTATTCTGCCTTCATTCAGTCACCATACGTCATTATGCTCTTGTTCGAAGGAAGTTGAAACCTGATTCAACCATTCCTCATTTATCTTGACTTTGCATGTCAGCCATTCTTGGTACAGTTACTGGTTCATGCACCTTATGATCGAGTCCTTCCACATTATACAGCTTTGCTGAGTACCTCGTGTTGGATGATGGGGGATGCCTTAATTCCGTCCTTCCAGCGGATTTCATCCCATCGACTTCAGATCATTTATTCTGGTATTGGAGTCTAGAGTCCTTTTGAGTGCCTTGAGACTTGCAGTCATCAATGGCAGGTTCTCTTGCCATCGACAGTTTCTTGGGAATACATCAATGTCCCCTGATCAATGGATCCTCTCAAGTGTTCAACCTCAACACATTTATTCACACTTGTTAGTTTTCACTCTAGTACGTTGATTCCCATTTTCATCATTGGTGGGTGATCTCGCGTCTGTTAATGGTATACATTAATGACCGGTAATCAAACGATGGACTACTATGTTCGAGCTCGACACCTCTATTCGCATAGTAGGACATGTACTCGTAGCAGTTTGTCTAGAAGAATTTCCAGATTGGTGGCATCTCTTATATGCTACATCCTTGATCGTGCCAGTGTTCATGAGATTTCAGCTCTCATGACTTGATACCAATATATTTCAGACATTTCCAGCCACTATGGAGATCTTGATTTGTTATATATCTTCAGCCTCTATGGAGATCATGGTCCTTTGTATATCTTCATCATGGAGATTCTAATCTATGTATATTGTACGTGGCTATGACCACATATGTGACCTCATGTATCATGCCTATTCATGGCCATTGTACTCTTATGTATCCAGGACTGCTATATGTACTTGCAGTCATATGCAGAGTTGTATTATGGTGCTATGCTGATTGGGTGGCTAGTCTTCCATTTGGGATCCTTCATCACTCCACTTCTGGGATGGAATTATAATATATTTTGGCCATCATATGACCCCTCTGACCTCACACATTAGGGGGCATCTGTTATAGCGGATTTCACCACTCTAGGTGAATCACACTTTGTATGGCCTTCCCCTATCCCGCTGTAGACTCTTTAGACCACATGGACCATCTTTTGTCCTTTGATGCTTCCTTGATCATCCCTAAAAACATATGAAAAATGATATACACGGCTTTTAACCCAATAATTGCGTACATACGCGGGTTTGACCCATATAACCACGTACATCAGGATGTGTGCATAATCCAAATCCTTTTGGAGTTTTCCTTGACATGGATCCGACTCATTTGACTCCTGGCCTTCCATATGCCTTGAGATCACTCGGATTCAACCTTTCATTATCCCTTTGAAAGCTATATAAGGAACCCCTTGGTACATTGAAGGCATATAGAGAGAATTGAGAGAAAAGAAACTATAGTCCATTGTTGCCAAAACTTTTACTTGAGTCTGCATCCCTTTGTCCCTTGGAGCACTGTTGTGTTCTTCCCAAGCTTTCCTTTTGCTTGTGAGCTTGCTATCGAGAGATGGAGGATTGAAGTGGTGGAGGCCCAAGTGGGGGATTCAGTTTCTCCGGTTCGCAGACGTGGCATCAAAGGTTGTATCTATCTTGTAATCTCTGATTTATATTAATAGAAATATCTTTTCATGTCCAATGATGTGTAGTTGATTGAATATTTTATCCATGGGAATATGTCAAATGCTTTTACATTATTGATTATATATGGTAGAATAGTTCTAACACCATGATATATAGTATGCTTGTATTGTTTACTTGTTGTTGAGGAAGTATTATATCAATTCAAGCTGAAGATTGGAAAGCTCAACGGGGATCTACTTCAACCATCCGGAATAAGGTATGAGGTATGATCCTTTAGTGTTAGACGTTTTATTTCTATTTCATATTGGAAAACATTGATTTCTGGAGTCAAGCTATCTGTTGTGGTATCCCAAGCCATAGGAATTTCTCTCCGTAACACATATGCGGATTGCTCCCTACTTCTTATCCACCGGAACGGAGTTTGAAACCCACTCCGTCAAGGAAACGGGATAGATAAGACTGGATTTTAACATCTTCTCTATCTCTGCCTTAATCATGGGTGCTTTCCTAGAATTGACCACACGCAAGAGTTGTCGAACAGGCTTAGTGTTGGGGTAAGTCTTAATCTTGTGTTGGATAATACCTGGGTCGATACCTGGCATTTCGTCGTAAGACCAAGCAAAGATATCATAGAATTCTTTAAATAGCTCGATGTATTCTTGAATCTCAGCATGGGAACATTCTGCCCCAATATAGACATTTCCTATCCTGCCAGGATCACATGAGATATTGATAGGTATTGTTGACGACATGTTTGCCATGTTTCCATCAGCCATTTGACTAGGAGAGATTAATGGAACCATAGGAATACCAACTCTCTCACTAAGAACCATCCTAAAATCCTCACGCTCCAAGCAGTCAATCTCAAGAAGAAAGTAAGATCTATGATGAAGTTCCTCCCATGGTGGCTCAACTCTGTTAGAATAATCAACCCATAGTTAGCTACCTTAGACATTAATTAATCCATTTTTGTCTTATTTGCCTAGTTTCCATATTCCACCTTATACAAGTTGTCATCTACACATCCATAGTGGTCAAAATTGCTAATTTTGAGTCATGGAGCGCTTGGGAAACCTCCTGGAATCAAATTTTCTTTATTCCTGGCTTCCCTAGCACATGTCTGCTTTTTCTTCTTTATTGCCTGCTTTTTCAGTGTTTTAAGGCAATTGGGAAAGTTTGACTAGGTGAAGTTAACTTTTTTTTTGTCCTCCACATCCTCCACTATTTTCTCCTATTAAAAGCATGTATGAGTTGTCCTTCCATCTAGTATTAGCTTGCCTAATTCATTTTTCCAATTCGTGAGCTCCTAGATAGTTTTGGAAACTGCTTTATGCACCTATGGGGGATTTGCTTAGATTTAGTAAGCCTGCTTTTGACTAGATTCGAATGGCATATTCATGCATTCAAATCCTTCATGTAATTATTTATTGTTGCAGCCTATGAATTCACAGGGTTGGCTATTGTACACTTATTCAATACAGATTAGTGTTCAGCTCCATTATTCAGTCTCTTTTGTGAGTAATTTGCATGTGTAATTGGCAATTGTTGTAAGTGTAATTGTTCTAACACCTAGGTTCAATTTCCACATGGTATCAGAGCCTTTGTAGATCGATTTCTCTCCTTCCAATTTGTTTTGCAGGTTCGACATTATTGACTGAGAGAATTTTGCTGACTGATGGGACAATTTCTGAGCTATGGATCAATCTCATAAGATCATCTTGACTCCATTTAATTTATTTGAATGAAAAGTAGATATGGAGATATTGTTGAGAGTGAAATACCTCTATAGAGTGACTATGGCAACAGAAGTAGAGCCCAATGCAGCTGCAGAGAAGATAAAATGGCACAACAGGAGGGATGAGGCCTATGGTCTCCTGTGTCTGAGCATATCCAGAGACCTCTTTTCCATCTTGATGGATTGACATCACCGAATGAATTATGGGAGAAGCTTGTTGATATTTTTGGAAATACATATGAGATGAGGGGACATCAAATTGAAAATGAATTGATATCCCTGAGTCCCAATAGCTTTGAATCCCTGCAACTCTATTTTTCTAAGTTAAAAGCACTTGGTTTGCAGCTAAAACAATGTGGGATCAAAAATAAGGATTATCAACTGGTCTTGGCCATACTCTCAAAGCTTGGCCTTGACTATTTAGTGTTTGTTTCGACCTTCTATTCCACAAAGTTGACAACTCGAGCCTAGAAGATGCCTAGCTTTGCAGATTTCATGGAATCTCTCACACAAGAACAAGATAAATTGGTGATGATGGGCACCATCAAACCATCCAAAGACCAAGTTCTAGTTTTTGGATATTCGAGGGTGGATTCAAAAATCAAGAAGAAAGCTAAAAATCCACCTGAGCAAAAGAGAGACAAGAACAAGTCTCCGGAGGAGCCTCAAGGTTCCAAGAAGAACTACCAAAAGAAGAAGAACAAAGGAGAAATGAGCAAGTGTGCATACTGCAGTAAGGGAAATCATTCTGAGAGCTCCTACATGAAGAAGAAAATAGACATGCTGACCCAACCCTGGAGAAGAATGGCATCTCCCTTCCAGACAGCTCAAAGAAGAGGGAAGGAGGATCAAGTTCAGAAGACAGAGAGAGAGTTCATGCATTGGTTGCTGGCACATCAAGCTCACCTAGTTTCATCATTGATTCTAGAGCTTCAAGACATATGGTTTCTACCAAGGAGGCATTCACCTCACTTGACATGTTGAAAGGTCCACCAATAGTACTGGGAGATGACTCTCTCACTGATAGTTTGGGCAAAGGGAGGATTGATCTTGACCATGGAAAGTTCAGCAATGTGTTGTATGTTCCAAGTCTTGCATCTAACCTCTTATTAGTGTATCAGATGACCCACACAGGGTCTACAAAGAAGGTCATATTCTCCCCTGATGAAGTTAAGATCACAAAGATCTCAAGTGGTAAAGTCATTGCAAAAGGAGTTGCAAATCATACTTCAAAGGTATACATGTTCTCACACTTCCTACCCTACTCAAACCCCTCTGCTCTTCTGATTCATGCTAATGAGGCAAGCAAGATTTGGCATGAAATATTTGGCCAGCTAAATTACAAGTATCTTTTTTATCTTAGTGAAAAACAAATGGTCATAGGGTTACCAAATATTAAGTTTTCCAAAGGAGTCTATCAAGGTTGCATCCTAGGAAAACACCCAGAGCATAAATTTGAGAGAGCTAGTCATGAGAGAACCTCTGCACCTCTTGAGTTGATCCATAGTGATGTTGCTGGCCCATTTCCTCATATGTCAATGAGTCAGGACAAATATGCATTGACTTTCATAGATGACTTTTCCAGGTATTGTTGGGTTTACTTCCTGAAACACAAGTCTGAAGTTTTTGGCCTCTTCAAAGTCTTTAAGGATTTGGTTGAAAACCAGTATGGGAGGAAACTCAAGGTCCTCAGATCTGAAAATGGTGGTGAGTATTTCAAGTCTGAGTTTATTCAATATTGTGCAGATGCAGGTATTCAGATGCAGCATTCTATCCCTTACACACCACAGCAGAATGGTGTTGTTGAGAGGAAGAACAGATCACTGAAATAGATGGCAACCTGCATGATGGAGGCTAAGACTTTGCCACCAAAGTACTGGGCCAAAGCTATAAAATATGCATCCTATATCCAGAATAGGGTGCCTCATAAACGTCTTGATGGTATGACTCCTTTTGAAGCATAGAGTGGGCACAAGCCAGATGTGACTCATTTCAGGATTTTTGGCTAAAGGGCTTGGGCTAGAATTCCAACAGAAAAGAGGAAGGCTTTGCATCGCCAAAGCCAAGAGTGTCTATTTGTTGGGTACTCTAAAGATTCAAAAGGGTACAACCTGATCAATTTTAGCACAAACAAATCCTTCATTGAAAGGTGTGTTCAGTTTCAAGAAGAGCCCCTAGCAGTAGTGGAAGTTGGAGAATCCTCTTCACAACCAAAACCTATGAATGTAAGTGAAGAGATAGTTGAACATGCTGATTTTGATATGTATGATAATGATGATTTTATTGCAGATACTAACAGCCCTACAAGGCCAAAATGGGAAGCCAATACCATTCATGCAGCTAGAGAAGTAGCTAGAAATCCTAATGACCATAGGAGGACTAGATCTCAATTTGAGAGTGCTCTATGCATGAAAGATCCTATGTTTGCTGAGAAATGCTATCTGATGGTTGAATCAGATCCAAAGACATATGAAGATGCAGTAGAAGATCCAAGATGGCAATCATCCATGAAGGAAGAGTTCAGCTCACTCCAGAAGAGCAACACTTGGGAGCTGGTTGATCTTCCCTCAGGGAGGAAGCTAGTTCAGTGTAAGTGGGTGTACAAGACCAAATTTGCTGCTGATGGTTCACCTCTGAAGTACAAGGCTATATTGGTAGCCAATGGATACTCACAGGTTCATGGCATAGACTACAATGAGACCTTTGCATCAGTGGCAAAGATGGACTCCATCAGGCTAGCCTTAGCCATTGCAACTTCAAAGCAATGGGAAGTACATCACATGGATGTGAAGTGTGATTTCCTGAATGGATATCTCACTCAAGAGATATACATGCATCACCCTCAAGGATTTTCTACTAACCCATCTCTTGTGTGCAGGCTAAAGAAGTCATTGTATGGGCTTAAGCAAGCCCCCAGGGCTTGGTATGCCAAGATTGATAGCTTTTTGCTATCACTAAATTTTGTTCGATGCAAATTAGATCCAAATATCTATTTGAAGCTGATTAATGGTTCATTAATTATCATTGTTTTATATTTTGATGACCTTCTCATTACAGGAAGCTCAAAGGATGAAATTGCTTCTTTGAAGGATGCAATGAACCATGCCTTATCCATGACATATTTGGGGCTATTGAGCCAATTCTTGGGGCTCGAGATTGCTGAAACCAAAGCTGGAATCAAATTGCATCAGTCCAAGTATGCCTTGGATTTACTGAACAAATTCAAAATGAAGAATTGCAAGCCAAGCAAGACTCCTTTCCTTTCAGGAGTGAAGCTTGAAGAAGCTGATTCTTCACCTATGGTAAACAATACATTGTATAGGCAATTGATTGGATGTTTGTTGTATCTTACACATACTAGACCTGATATTTATTATGCAGTAAGTGTGGCTTCTAGATACATGGATCAGCCTCATGAAATCCATTGGAAAGCAGCCAAAAGGATCCTTAACTTTGTTCAGGCAACAAGAACTCATGGGATCTTCTATAAAGAAAAATCTGATCTTGATTTGATTGGGTTTACTGACAGTGATTGGGTAGGTGAAAACACAGATCAAAATTCAACATCAGGATATGTGTTCATGCTTGCAGAAGGGCCAATCAGTTGGTCAAGTAGGAAATAGAGTGCCATTGCACTCTCATCTACAGAAGCAGAGTGTAGAGGAGTTGTAAATGCAGCAACTCAATGTTTATGGTTGCGGGGGTTACCTGGAGAGTGTGGCTTCAAATCAGAATACTCAACTACTATATACTATGATAATCAAAGTACCATTCAAATCTACAATGATCCAATTCAGAAGCAGAGAACCAAACACATTGAGATCCATATGCACTACATCAGACAGCTTGTGCATGATGGCACCATTCACCTACTCTTCTGTTCATCTTCATAACAAGTAGCTGATATCTTCACCAAATTTTTTTGTGAGAAGAAATTCATCAATCTCAAATCATTGCTGGGGATTTCTGATCATGCTGTGAAGCATGAGTGATGACAAGATTTCCAAATTTTGTTTTACAGTCCATGTTTAAGGGAGGATTTTCCCACTGGGTTTTCGCATCTTTCCTTGGTTAAATGGACATGCTGTATGTAAAGGGTGACTAAGACTTGTTTCTAGGCCCTATAATTTTCTGATATATTACTCATAATTCAGGCTTAAGGAGGGGTGTTAGAATAATCAACCCATAGTTAGCTACCTTAGACATTAATTAATCCATTTTTGTCTTATTTGCCTAGTTTCCATATTCCACCTTATGCAAGTTGTCATCTACACATCCATAGTGGTCGAAATTGCTAATTTTGAGTCATGGAGCACTTGGGAAACCTCTTGGAATTAAATCTGCTTTATTCCTGGCCTCCCTAGCGCATGTCTGCTTTTTCTGCTTTATTGCATGCTTTTTCAGTGTTTTAAGGCAATTCAGAAAGTTTGACTAGGTGAAGTTAACTTGTTTTTTGTCCTCCACATCCTCCACTCTTTTCTCCTATGAAAAGCATGTATGAGTTTTCCTTCCATCCACTATTAGCTTTCCCAATTGATTTTTCCAATTCGTGATCTCCTATATAGTTTTGGAAACTGCTTTATGCACCTATGGGGGATTTGCTTAGATTTCGTAAGCCTGCTTTTGACTAGATTCGAATGGCATCTTCATGCATTCAAATCCCTAATGTAATTATTTATTGTGGCATCCTATGACTTCAAATGGTTGGCTATTGTACACTTATTCAATATAGATTAGTGTTCAGCTCCATTATTTAGTCTCTTTTGTGAGTAATTTGCATGTGTAATTGGCAATTGTTGTGAGTGTAATTGTTCTAACACCTGGGCTCAATTTCCATAAACTCCTGACATAGCCTCAATAATTTCTTCATCTGAAGGGAAAACCGTATCAAGGAAGTCATGCACATGAGAAGACTGCACTACCCATGCCGGCAGCACATAAGGGTCCTCCTCTTTCGTCTATGAAGAGGAAGGACTAGGCTCTGCAGCACACTCAAGATTAGCTTGATAAACTATGATAGTTGTAGGCAACAGCATGTCCTTCATGATGGGCTGATTTGGAGTACTCGGTGTAGGAAGAATCCAAGGATCTTCCATATGACTCGTGTGAAAAGACACCGATCTCATAGATGTCGAAGCCTCACCAGAACTAGACCCTATAATAAGGATCAATGCAGGACAACTAAAGCTTCCCATGAGGGATGGATACATGCCTACACCCACACTCTCAATTTTCGGCTAAGAGTGTTCAACGATCGGGATCAACGCTCCCGAAGATGCGGTAACAGACGGATTCTTGAATGTCGTTTGATCAATCGTGACTATCTTCCCGTTAAATGGAAAGCATACAATGTGAAATAGGGAAGAAGCAATGACTTGCATACTGTACATCCAATTCCTACCCAGCAAGATATTTTATTCAAGGGGTGCATCAACCACCTCGACGAAGGATCTCCCATCGAATGTAGTTAACATGGTCGCTGATTTAGACAGCTCATGGGAACCTAAACCCTTCCAACATGATAAAGACATCACAGAAGTGGTAGCGCCTTCGTCAATCACAGTGCGCTTGACAGTCATATTAAGACATTCTACGTGAATCAAAAGAGACACATAGTAAGCCAAGCGAGGATGAAGTCCTGCGGTTTCAAATTTAATCACGAAGGAAGAATCATCATCATTCACACCAAGGGCAGAAAGCAATGCCTTCCTTTGTGAAGGAAAACTCTGAAGCACTTCTGAGGTAGACATCGCACAAGTAGTGTGGCACAAATCCTCGACAACTGAATAATTCTAGGTGGGTTGGGCATTAGGATTGTGCCCTGAACACTTAAGGAATCCCTTAGAAATGCAAGGTGCAGCTTTAGGTTTATCCACAGGTTTCTCAATATGCAAAGGAGACCCTGGTTAATCAGGTTCCTTACCTGGGCTGGGTTGTGACAAACCATAGTCCTTCGCATGGGTCACAACTTTCGCAGCACAGACCATGTTAATGCAACCATGACCACTACCCTTTAATGGATCTTGATCACCACCAGACTGGTCATGGGTCCTCAAGTTCATATTTTGATTGTGAGGTAAAGGGTTAGTTAGCACAGTTGGGCCCTATGCCAAGAATCTTGAGGCTTCATCGATATGAGGGCACAAGTAAGTGAGGTGATCATCCTTACATAAATTGCAAGGGAATTTAACCTTACGTTTAGCTTGCTTGTCCCCCCAGCATTACGAGTGTTCTTGTCATTATTATTAACATTCTCATTCTTATTCCCACCCTTACGATTATTATTACCCTTATTTCTATTCCATCTGGGCTGCTGGTTACCCTTCTGGTCCGACGATTGCATTGAAAGTACACTCACCGTTTAGGCGGGTTGAGACGAAGCCAAGGCTTGTCCCAAAGCATATTGGTTGATTGACAATTGACTAACTTGTTTTGCAATCGAATCCACAGGTTTAGTACTTGCACAACCAACAATGCCATCGACATGTGGTCCAGGTTTAACTTTGGGGTCGAAACTAGAACATGGAGCATTGGGAATAATCTCATATAACAAACTAGACTGAGCATAAATCAAGTCCAGTTCTTGTGCCCTAAAAATTGTTTGTTCCTCATTCTGCACTCTAGATGTAGAAACATCATTCTCTATATATGGCAATAACGACTTAAGGAATCATTCGAGGAGTAATTTTGGCAGTATAAAGGCTTTAATTAACCTCTTTCGTCTACACCAATCTTGGATATGATCTGAGATATGTGTGGCTTTATCCTGCTGAAATGTCAACAAGAGTTCAGTACCAACGTCATAACACACTGGTAGCTAGAAGTGGTTAAGAAACGTCATCGCTAGGCCATCGAAAAAATTGAATGCTCCCCTAGGTAGCTTTATATACCATTTCGTGGCAGGCCCTATAAGGGTGCATTGAAACAGCCTTAAATAGATGGATTCTTGGTGTAAGGAATTCAAAGAGCACCATAGGTGAAAGGTAGTAACATGTTCGCTCAGATCCTCTCTCGGTTTTCCCTCGAACTTAGGTATGTCTGAGGGAAGCTTAGTAGGGATAGCCGGCCAAGCCAGGTCATGCGCTACAGGATCGTTCATCAATCTTGACAAGTCAGGATGATTCAGCGTCGTGAGGAAAGGGAGCCTAGGATGATGAGGTCGATGGACCGTACCCTGCTAATTCTGATTCATATAGTTTTAATTACCACCATGGCCTTGGCCATAGTGCCCTCCTCCCATTTGACCCGTATAGGGTGGCATGGAAGCACCATAGTGTGGTGGACCTTGACTATTAGGAGCTACGAAGCCATAATTTGGAGAGTAAGAAGGTTGTTGATACCCGCCCCCATAAGGTGAAGAACCTTGTCCATACTATGTCCCATAATAGGGCTTATAAGTCATCGCATGAGATGTCCCATGAGACACTCCATAAGTAGGAACATACACTCTGGAAGTAGGGATATACATCCCGGAAGTAGGAATGGGATATTCCAAGACTCTAAAACCTAATCTTGTTGGTGCACCCTAGAAAAGAAAAGAGTGTAATTCATTTTAATTAGGCATTGATTTTAATTGGATTTATTACTCAAAAGAGAGATATGGCCATGCAACTAATGGTGTTATGACACAACATGAAGTAAAATGCACACCTAACAATAAATGCAAATGCATTATGTCCATGAAAACAAGGTATGCTACTACGTGAAATGCATAATTTTTCTTCAAATAATGAATGCAAGCTTTCCTATATGAAATCCTAACTAATACTCCAAAGCAAATCTAGTGCAAGTACTATGCAAAATGCAAAATGCAATGCATGATGATAAGCAAATATTTTTGGATTTTTTGAAATAAAATGAGATACAAAAAGCAAAAGAATGATTCTACAACCCCTAGGCTCTGCAAGCACACTCAAGTAGTATTCAAGAAAAGCACTAAGGTAAAAGAAGTCTAATGCACTAATCCCAAACAAAAAATCGAAAATGCCATGACAAGAACCTTCTTAAAAAAGAATTTACCCTAAAAAATCTATCTGGTTAGAAACAGAGGTGTATATAGACTTTGGCAGTGTCAAAGGAGACTCAGCAATCATCACAACTCACCCAACAACCATTTAACTTCCACTAAAAGGGAAAACTAAGGGCATACGCGACTGTTCACAGTAAACCCATGTGTATACGCAGAAATCGCAGAGAAACCCGCGTGTATACATGACCATGAGTTAAAAACTCGCGTACAGGAAGAAAGGTGCATAAAAAACAAGGCAAATAGACAAGTTGATACAAACTTCACACCAATCAGACACTACCAGGAAAACATGCCCCCAGACCCGACACAAAAACAAGAGAGAAAGAGAAATTCAAAGTCATTGAATGCCGATAGAAAACCCCCAAAGGACAACTACTAGGAATTCCCCAGCAGAGTTACCAATTCTATTACGGAGATAAATTCCTATGGCTTGGGGTACCACAACAGACATCTTGACTCCAGAAATCAATCCTTTCCAATATGCAATAGAAATAAAATATCTAACACTAAAGGATAAGACCTCGTACCTTATTCCGGACGGTTGAAGTAGATCCCTGTTGAGCTTTCCAACTTCAGCTTTAATTGATAGATTACTTCCTCAACAACAAGTAAACAATACAAGCATACTATATATATTGGTGTTATATCTATTCTAGCATACATAATCAACAATGTATAAGCATTTGAAAAAATACATGGATAAAATATTCATTCAAACATACATTATTGGACAAGAAAAGATATTTCTATTAATATAAAAACGAAGATTACAATGGATACAACCTCTGTCGACACGTATGTGAATCAAAGAAACTCAATCCCCCACTTGGGCCTCCAACACCTCAATCCTCCATCTCTCGATAGCAAGCTCACAAGCAAAAGGCAAGCTTGGGAAGAACACAAAAGTGCTCCAAGGGAGAAAGGGATGCAGACTCAAGCATAAGTTCCGGAAACAATGGGCTATAGTTTCTTTGCTCCTAATTCTCTCATATGCCTTCAATGTACCATAGAGTTCCTTATATAGCTTTTCAAAGGGGTAATGAAAGGTCGAATCCGAGCAATCTCAAGGCATAGGGAAGGCCAGGAATCAAGTGAGTCAGAAAATGTCAAGGAAAACTCCAAAAGTATTTGGATTATGCACACATCTTGATGTATGCAGTTTTAAGGGTCAAACCCGTGTATACATGCGATTAAGTGTTTAAAAGTCACATATATCATTTTTCACATGTTTTTAGGGATGTTCTAGAAAACATCAAAGGACAAAAAATGGTCCAAGGGGTCTAAGGAGTCTGCAGAGGGATAGGGGAAAGGCCATACAAGTGTGATTCACCTGGAGTGGTAAAATCAGCTATAACAAAGTCTCATCACTTACATTTGACCATGGGAGGAACCAATCCTGCCACCATGTTAGAAGGGCCCAACACTTACATATGACCATGGGAGGAACCAATCCTACCACCATGTCAGAAGGGAACAACACTTATATCTGACCACAGGAGGAACCAATCCTACCACCATGTTAGAAGGGAACATCACTTACATCTAACCATGGGAGGAACCAATCCCACCACCATGATAGAAAGGCTCACGGACTCATCACTTCCCCTTCGAAGGAATCTTGATCTAGAGAACACCAAGATTCTCCCTGAAGTACTCAAACTTCACTCTGGTTAATGGCTTGGTCAACACATCAGCTATCTGTTCGTCCATCGGAACATACTGGAGCTTCACTGCTCCTCTCTGCACCATATCCTTGATGTAGTGATATTTGTTTTCGATATACTTCAACTTGTCATGGAACATTGGGTTCTATGACAACTTCACACAACTCTAGTTGTCGCAATATATACAAGTAGCATCAAACTAGAGATCAAATAGATCAGATAGTAGCTTCCTTAGCCACACTGTCTCACAACTAGCCGAACAAGCTGTGACATACTCTGTTTTAGGTGTTCTTAGTGCCACATAGGACTGCTTCCTGCTAAACCAAGAGATCACACTTGATCCCATACTGAAACAGTACCCCGAATTGCTCTTCCTCTCAATGGAACTACCTTCCCAATCCTACTAAATTGAGCACATAGATATGTGTACAAACACACAACTCACAAGATAGATCACACAATTTACTTAGCAATTGAAGAATGAAACAGTGAAAAAATGGCTTGCAATTGTGAATGCTTTCATTAATCAAAAAGTAATTAGATAATAATTACAATGAAGTAAAATGGATTAAATAGACACATGCAATTTGAATCCACATGATGAAATTCAAATTGATTAGACTCTACTTGAATGTAGGTAACTAAGACCTTGTCTAAATCACTCTCGGAGGACTCACTAGTTAACTGGCCTTGTCTAAACCATTACTAGAGTTCAATGGAGTTCTAAAACACAACTAAAGTGTCTACTTCAGTGTTGACTGAGCCTAACTGACTGTGGTAGGTGAGAAATGCGCCTCTCCTACATGCAGCCATGCAAACCTAGCGCTAACTGAATGTAGAGGACTAGAACTGAATGTAACTGACTCCTAAATCAGCTTGACTAGTCACTAACTGAACTCAACTGCTAAAGGTTGGTGTCGGCACTCCCAGTGGCTCCTAAATTGTAGGGCTTGATCTAGGAGGCTCCTAAACTGATGCATGCAAGTGCAATTAGTGGTAGTAGACCTCAATTAGTGTTCCCCACACTTTAGTAACTGGAACATGTGCCCCAATTATGCCAAGTGGACCCAATGGTGCTAGTGACTAAAAATAGACTAGATGGACTCTCAATTTAGACATGACTCCTGATTTAAACATATGACCAAATTGGGAAAGGGAGGATTAATAATCCTAACAAATCCAAATCCACATAACCTTCCAGGTTAATCTTTTGATTCACCTCATACTTGAGCCCATGATCAATTGTACCCTTCACGTGCCTCAGAATATTCTTTGCAGTAATTCAGGTGAACATGTCTCGGATCCGTCAGGAACTAGCTCAATGTGTTCATAGCAAAGTAAATATCTGGTCTTGTATTCATCAGGTACATCAAGGACCTAATCATCCAATGATACATTGTAGCATCAACCGACTCTGATGAAGCATCACTCAATAGCTTCAAGTTCGATGCCATAGGTGTATTCATGGCCTTGCAATCCATCATCTCGAACCTCTTTAGGATCTCTACTGCATACTTCCATTGTCCCAGGGAGATTCCATCTGCACTCTGCCACACCTCCATTTTGAGAAGGTAGTGCATCATACCCAAGTCTTTCATCTCAAACTTGGCAGCAAGCTTCCTCTTCGTGTCAATAATAAACCCGTCCTCACCTGTTACAAACAGGTCATCTACATGCAGTAGGAGTATCACTAGGTTCCCTTCTTCAACCTTGTAGTAAAGGTTGGAATCCACTTTACTCTTGGTAAAGCCCAAACTAATCAGGAATTTGTCAATCCTGTCATACCATGTCCTGGGTTCCTGTTTCAAACCATACAGGGATTTCTTCAATTTACACACATGAGTCTCTCTATCATGTGTCTCAAAACCAAGTGGTTGCTCCACATACACTTCCTCTTCCACTACACCATTCAAGAAAGAAGTCTTGACATCCATTTGGTGTATCTTCCATTTCATTATTACAGCCAGAGCAAGTACTAATATGATGGAAGTGTATCTGGCTACAGGTGCAAAAGTAATCTATCCCTTCTTTCTGGGGGAAGCCAAGAACCACAAATATTGCTTTATATTTCTCTATGTTGCCATCTGCAGCATGCTTGATCTTGTAGATCCACTTTAAAGTCACAACAGACTTCCCCTTTGATCTTGGTACAACATCCTAGACATCATTCTTCATGATTGATTGGTACTCCTTGATCATAGCATCCTTCCATTCTTTCTTCTCTGCTGCTTTTTCATAGTTGGACGGTTCTTTATCAATGATGTCACATAATAGGGCTACATAACCGGACTAGGACCTAGTTCTTTTCACGGGGGCTTCACTTGTTGACCAATATCCTATCACGTTAGGTCATATTGCGGGTTTTAAAATTATTAAAAATTGAACCAATATATTCCAGGTATTGGGGGGGATGAGGGGTTTAAGGTGGGGGTGGGTAGGGTGGTTTATAAGGATTGAGGTATAAAAATGGGTGGGGAGGAGGTTTTAAGTATTGGGAGGGGGTTTCAACAAAAAGAGTTTGGGTCAATATCTCTAGAAATTAAGGGTATTCTTTAATATCCCATGATTGCACGTGCTATGTGAGATGTTCACTAAGTGAAGTCCTCGTGATTCTTTTCCTCTCTTTGTGCATTTCTTCTGGAGCCCCATATCTTTCTACACCTTGGATAGCCTCTCGTACCCATGTAGGTTTCCTCTTGTGAGGATTTTTTTCTTTGGGTGGATCTACAGGTTCCTGGGGTTCTTCTATTTCTCGATCTTCTTCTTGAGTTGCATCGTTCATAGTTGTATCTTGAATCCTAGGTACTTATGTTTCTTCAGGGTCTTTAATAGGTCTCTTTTTGGATTTATTGTAATCTAAGTCTCCGTCGAATGTTACATCTCTCTTGATGTCGATCTTCTTGAATCCTAGGAAGTATATTCTATAAGCCTTCGATCTTTCTCTATATCCCAAAAATATACCCTTCTTTTTTGAAGGATCTAACTTTGTCCTATTCTCTTTTGGAATTTGTATGTACACTGAACAACCAAATATTATGATATGGATGACTTCATGTTTCTTTCCGGAAAAGAATTTTTTAGGTGTCTTGTTCTTTAGTAATCTGTGTGGAGTATGGTTTTGTACATACACAGCTGTCCTAGTAGCTTCTTCCCATAGATGCATAGGAAAATCTTGATCATGAAGCATTTCCCTTGCAGCTTCCATGATCATTCTATTCTTCCTTTCTGTAACCCCATTCCATTGTGGATTATATGGATTGATAAACTCCCTCTTAATCCCTGAATCTATGCATAATTATTTGAATTCATTTGATGTGAATTATTCGCCATTTTCTGATTGAAAGGTCTTAATTTTCTTTTCCCTGTGGTTCTTAATCAAGGCTTTGAATTCTTTGAACTTACTGAATACTTCATCTTTGTTTTCAAGAAGTATATCCATGTCTTCCTAGAAAAATCGTCAATGAAAGAAACATAGTATACATACCCACTCAATGAACTGGATGACATTGGACCGCATACATCGTAGTGGATGATTTCCAATATTCCTTTTCCCTTGCTCTCACTACCTGGAAATGTATTATTTGTGTTCTTTCCTTTTGCATATCCTTTGCAAACACCTTCATGGTTTGCATGTATTTCTGGAAGACCTTCAATAGATTTTCTTGCAAGTGGTAGTGCCCTATAGTGCACATATGAAAGCTTTATGTGCCAAACTTCATTTGGCTTTACTGAGTTATGGACCAAATCTTGTTTCGGTTGGTATTTTAATTTGCATAATCCTCCCTCTTGCTCTCCAATCACAATTGCATCATCTATAGTCTTTCCCTTTGGCCACATAAGGACTTGGCCATCTACAAATGAAATCCTCATGCCTTTTGCATCTAATGCAAATATGGAGAGAAGTTTCTTTGTTAGTCCTGGTACAAACAATACATGCTTCATCTTCCTAGAATTTCCAGAGTATAGCTTATAGGAGGATTCACCACTACCTTTTATGGGATACTGGTAGTCATCCCCAAGTTTCACTTTGTGGGGTGACTTATGTTCAGATAGTTTCACAAAGGATTCTTTGAATCCCATCATATGTTTGGAAGCACCACTTTCTATGAGCCAATCATTTCATCCATGTGTGACAGTTCCCATGAGAGCAGAAATCAAAACATATTCTTCATCACTAGAAGAGTCTTCTTCTTTGACTTTCTTTCTTGGAGGTTCATCATCTTCTGCAGTGTGAGCATGATGTCTTCTTTTGTAGTTATTCTTATTTTGAGAACCACCTTTGTTTCTGGGATAGTATCTAGAGATGTGTCCTTTCTCATCACATGTGTAGCATCTGATACTAGATAGATCTCTTCTAGGCTTATTTTGGTGTGAATGCTTACCTATGGGATGATGATGGTCCCTTCTAGTTTTCTTGATGTGTATTGTGAGACCTTGATCTTCATTTCCCATCTTTTCTTCTTGAGATACTATTCGACCTTCCTCTTGTGAGAATTCCTCCGACATCCTACTGAAGCTGATTAGCTTTCTTCTAGAACAAATCCTTTGATTGAAGGAGTCCCATGACCTAGGGAGACCATTCAAGGTGGTCATCATAATTTCTACATTCTCTACTTCTTCATCTATTTCTTCAAGTTGTTCTTTGATCTGGGAGACCTTTGTAAATTATGACTATATGGTCTCTTCATTCTGGATCTTCACATTCTTTAATTGATTTCTCAAGGTCATCTTCTGATTTATGTTTTTCCCTTCAAATAGCTTGGTCAATGCATCAACCATCTCTTTAGGTGTAAGGCCTTGACCAATTTATTCTTGTGTAAGGCCTTATACTCATCTCCCTCTGTAACTGGAACCTCTCCACTGATGTAGGATTCCAATTCATTTTCTTCAAGAAATATTGAGATCCTATACTTCTATGATCGGAAGTTATAAGCTCCTCCAATATTTTCATCAATATTGGTGTGATGAGACATCTTAACTGAGAACCTCAAATGGAAATACAAAAAATTTATATCTTACCAGTTTGAGAAGCTGAAACTAGATTTGGAGCTGATCTTCCACAGTGTTGGTTTTCTGGTTCAGGGGAAAATTAGGGTTTGACTTTGCCGGAGTTCTACCCAACCAAAAACTTTGATCTTGGTCTCTAAACTTCGATTTCGATTAGGAGAGAAATACTATGCTAGGATCACTCAATAATTCCTCTTTTGTGAAAAGCCCTAATTTTCCGCAGTAGTGATAGGTCAAAAACTGAAAATGCTTAGTTCAGATTCTGCTTCGACAGAAAGATGCACCCTTCAATGGAGAGTCATCCTAGCCTCCTTTTGATGATGGATTGTGGAGAGAGACCCAAAAAGTAAGAATCCCTAGCTTCTGCAGCTGCATAGTGTCTTCTTCTCAGGTTAGCTCTAATAACATGTTAGATTTTTATCAATTAGACAGTATTATCTTAGGATCTTATCTGAGAGAATAACATGCATAGCAATCAATCACAAGAGAAAATAGACACAATATTTTCCTTGGGGAAACCATAAAGGAGAAAACCCCACAACTTCCTCAAAGATAGAATGAGCACCAATGGCAGCAATAAAACCCAAATACATAAAGATGATCTCCAACAGTTGTTCTCCCTCTCTCACTTGTGTGAGATCCTCTACTTTCACCTATGCACTATATTTGGGTGGGTGTGTGTATCAAATAGAGAGGCTCACTCTCTATTTATAATTATTTTTTACTTGACAATCATTCACCAGGGCTGACTTCTCTAGGAGAGTCTAACAACCCTAGTGCCCTGAAATTGTGGGGAATTTTCCCTTCGATCAACTAGGAGGGTTAACCTCTATGACTTTACATGACTTGATTACATTAATGATTCTCCCGATAGGAACATTGGGGACCAATGAAATGAAATATAAAAAATATACAAGTGAATACATTCCGAAGTTAGAAATACATCAACAGTTTGGTTGTATGTTATTCAATTTCTGGATTTTGGAAAAATAACCTCTTATTGTCTCTTTAAATAGGGCATTTATTGAAAGAAAAAGGAAAAACTTACACATCATCATTTCATGGTTTATGAGTTGAGTCTTCACCTCATCTTGTCTGCTTAACCACAAAAGAAAAATCAAGCACCAGATAGGATAAAAATATTAGCAAGGTTGTGTGTTAGTTTAGAGACATGTTCTGGCATCTTAAAACGTAGGAGTTTTTGTTATTTTCCTGCACTACATCACAAGGATTGTGCGGTTCTTCCACATACCAATCAGTAAATCAAACGACCTTTCATGTACATTTATGGTATATAGAAAGGTTCTTTTACGTACTTGATGGTATATAGGAAGGCACATTTCGAACGGTTGTGCATTAGACAACACTACTATGGATTTTAGCTCTCACATACCTTGTGTATACTGAGAGACACCATAGGATCCTGAGACCAACTAAGTAACATTTTGGTCATCTAGTCGAAGCAATACACTGATAACAACACTCGAGGAGATATTATGCACATACTGTCTAAGTAGTTAGGTATACAGGAACGGGTATGGTCCACATCCTCCTTGTTTTATATTAGTGTTGTACCCTATAGTATATCACAAACTGCAATGACTTGACACTCCCATGAGGATCCATCCTATATATCCCACCTGCCACATGTTTTCTTGTTGCCTTTAGTTTGAGTAACATTTGATTTGTGTGGTATTTAGAACTTCTTTGAGAGTATAGAAATTAACAAGTCTTATGGTACTACCAACCAAGGATCTTATTATCTAGTTCGGTTATCCCAAGTGCACCGATCATTTCATATCCTAAATCTCCATCACAAGAGAATCAACATCATGTTCATCTTTCACCTTCTTCTCCAGATGTTTCTTCTTCCCTTTCTCCTTCTTGGCATGTCAAAATTTATGATGCTAGTAATCATGTGGATAAGAAGAAGAAGAAAAACAAACAAGAAATAAAATATCAACCAAGTGACTCCTCACAGTGTTGAGAGGATTGATCTACCCATAAAAACACCTCGTAATCCTAAGTTCCCTTGCAATATTTGCAAGGGTGGTCACCTTCTTAAGGATCATCATGCTTTGTCCCAAGCTTTAGAAGTGTGGTCTAAGGCCTCTCAACAACACATGTTGTCATCCTTTGGTCATCATGTTGATCATACCCTATCAACCAATGACTCTATTGTTAAGAGTCGAAAAGGTAAAGTTAGAAATTCTTACTTGTTATATAAGGACATGCACCTTAATTATTTTTTCATCCCATGGATGACGCTTCAAATTTTTTAGAAGATATTATTATTCCTTAGCAATGGATTCCAACAAGTTACTGTAAGTTGTCCCTTGACCTCCCATTTGTTAATCAAGTGGTCGATCCAGTTCCATCCTCAATCGATCCCACTCTTTTTTCAAAGAGTGAAGAACATGTAGCTCATCCCTCTCTTCCTTTGAAGAGTGGAGTTAAAGTGGCCAATTCAATGTCATTTCCACCCGATCCCACTCTTTCAATGGAGAGTTTTAATACTGGCATATTCAATATGACGCGATCTTCGTCTCATCCCTCTCTTCCAGTTGAGAGTGAAATGAAAACTATTGAAGTTTCATACTTGGTTTGGATTGTTCGAGGAAAGGGGAAATTTTGTCTATTTTAACAAAATTCTCTCCAAGTACTGAGGTTATTTCCTTTGATGGGAGTAATTTAACAAAATCTCATCTTCATTCAAGTGTTCCTTTCCATATATATGTGTGAGTTACCACTAGGAACATACATCACAACATTGTTGATGAAGGGGCTTCTGTTAATATTCTATCGTCAACTACTTGGAAATATATAGATTCTCCTCATATTGTGCCACCCATGGATCAGATACTGGATTTCAATATAAGACCTATTGCACCTTTAGGGTCCTTCCTCACTTACCTATCACCTTAGGAGAGAAATTTTTCTGCATTGTTGTTGTGGTAGTACAAGGTCCCTTAGATTTTAATTTTCTCCTTGGATGAGATTATGTTTATGCCATGAAATTTGTGGTGTCCACACTCTTTAGAGTGATGCATTCCCCCCATGATGGGAATATTGTAACAATTGATCAAATTTCCTTTGTTACACCTAATTATCGTATGATTGCTAGTCACCAGAATTTTGTAAATGTCCTACATGTTCTAGTGGTTCCTCCCTTTTTGGCATCCATGTCTTCTAGTTAAACCATAGCTTCTTCCCATCATTGGGAAGCTTCGTGGGCATGTATCCAGTCTCTCAATATGGTACTAGAGTTAATCCCCTAGATTCTTATATAAGTACATTACAGACCTATGGACATCATGTTGTGTAGGAACTGTCCTTGAGCATAGTTTATTTATGGTTTCAATCTCATTAAAAAATAAAAGTGACCTTGAGCATAGTTTATTTTGGGTTTCAATCTTGTTAAAAAATAAACTGATCCTTAACATAGTTTCATTCCCTTTCAATCTTATTAAAAAAAATGAAATAGGTTACCTCAAGCATAGTTATTTTATGTTTCAATCTTGTGTGAAAATGAAACAGGACACTATGAGCATAGTTCCCTCTCTGTGTCAAGCTCGTTAAAAAATGAAACAGGTCGTTATGAGAAGTGTTCCCTTTTTGTTTCAAGCTCATTAAAAAATGAAATGGATTCTTCCATTGAGTCAAATATTTTACCATACTCAATATGTGAACCTTCATTTCATCTTCCTGTATCACTTGATCCTATTTCTTCCTCTGTCTATGGTGAAGCTTTTCCTAGTAATAACAAGAATTTAGTTGGATGAAGAAAATAGTAGGAAGACGAAATGAAGTTTGGGGGGAATGTCTCCAACCTTTTTACATTTTGTTGGAGTTAATCCAATTTATAGTTATACTAGGGGAAAGTACCAACCATTGGACATCATGATGGGAAAATACCCGTCAATGGGGCTCATTTTGAGCATACTATCTTTTTAGTTTCAAGCTCGTGAAACCATGAAACAACATTTTGAGCATAGTTCTTTGCAAGCTCGTTAAAAAATGAAACGGATACCTTGAGCATTTTTCCAACTGATCTTTGAGCTCGTTAAAAATAGTAAGATGGTATTGAACTAACATTTCACCTTTTTGTGCTATGGTTAAACATGAAAAATATGTTTTGAGTTGACTTTTTACCTTTTCGTGCTCTGGTTCAAAAATGAAAAATATTTTGAGTTGTTTTGATACCATGGTCATGGTCATTAAAAAAACAAGTAAAAAGGTGTCAAGTATACTTTTATCACTTTTTTGAGCTGGCAAAACATTTACAAAAAATGAACCCCCTCGAGTTGTCTTTAATCTCTTTTCAGACTCTCTAAATAGGAAAAGATCGCCAAGTGAACTTGTTTCTTTCATGCTTGTAAAATTATTTGAAAGGTCATTTATCCGGTGATAGTTTACCCATTTTCTTAACCTTTATACTAATTCTGAAAAAATAATACTATAATTCATCATGACTAGAAGAGTTATCCCAGGTATTATTTTATACTTTTTCATACCTTGGGGACTAACTTAATGAAAAAATCTAGCTTAGAGTCTTCTTTAGACTTTTCCTACCTTTAAACATGAAATGACACCGAATTTTCTTTCTTTGGACTCGTAAAATTAAACATTAAAGGAACCTTTTGAAACTAAACCCCTCCTTTCTTAGGTTCATAAAACTTTTAAGATTGGACTCGTCTATGATGAGCTACATCGAGCAATTGATACCCTCTTCTATCTTGTTAAAAAGAAAAGAGGCACTCATCCATCATGATGGAGAAATTAAGGGAATGAGAAGATATATTTAATCTGTATTAATGGTATCTCACAGCCACCCATGAACATGGCACCTTTCTATATATTATTCAAACAGTTGGGTAATCATCTTATCCTTGAATCATACCAATTCCATGAGTCATCTTACTCCTTTGAGTCATCCAAAGAATACCTCATTTCTTGTATTATGTCTTGGTCTCTACCTCATTAAGTCAATTCTACAAATTCACTTGTCGTGTTGTTATATGTTTAAGGGAAGTATTTAGTTAGAATCAACCTTTGTATTCATAAATCCTTCTATTGTGTCGTTCATCCCTGTAATAATCTCTGTTGTTCACCATTACACCTTTGTGGTAGTTCACATTCATTTGATATACCATCTTACATCACTTGCAAATGTTGGTTTCATGTTGATCATGTGGGATACATCATGGCTTTCCTTCAATGAGTCTATTCATGTTGGCATCTACATATCATACAAGAATTAGACTTAGATACTAGTTAGTACCTTAGAACTTGCATGCCTCGATGGAAGGTTTCTTCATTTTTGAAAGTAGGTTTTCACCAATAACCTATGATCAAATGATTCATGGATGTTTGAATCTAGCTCATCTATTCACATTCATCAGAATATACTAGGATACCTTGGGGATCATTATCACCATTGGTGATTCTCCTCGCACTTGTTAATCAAGTGGTTTCTCCCATGTTCGACTTCAACTCATTGAATTTCATGAATACAATGGTATCATTTTTTTGGATTTAGGTTGAAGACCTTGAGGATCATGTACTTTACCTAGGTTGTGATGGAAATTGTTTTCCCTATTGTACTATCCCACTGATCCACTTTATATTGGTCATGGATTTGTTATTATTTCGTCATGGATCTACTTTGTATTTCGGTATCCATGACTTTTCCACATTTATTTTAGGTACGAATCCACATTGTATGTTAGTGTCTGTATCTTGTTTCAATAATTTCATGGATCTTTAGTGTATTGGTTGGAATCCATTTTTTGAGTCATTTTGTACTGCAACAGAGTCCTTATTTGTTGTTGATAGGTTTCCAATTGATGGTTCCTTTCCTCAATCCTTTATCCTTTATCCATCAAAGCATTTCACCTACCTTGTTACTCTAGCTTCATACTTTGGGAGGAAAGTTGTTACAAATAATTCTTTTCCTTGCCATGATCACGAACCTTGTACACCTTTTCCTTGCCTTGATCCCTAAAGTGCTTCGTTAAAACTCTTTGGAAGATGAGTTCTGAGGTTTTTTTGTTTGGAAAAACCATGTTTTGAGAGGGTGATGCCCTTTTCTCTCTAAAAAGGTGCATCACCTCTTATTGACACACTTTCCATCTCTATAGGGTGTGTCACTGACACACTTAGATTATGTATAAGGTGCATTGTTTCTTGTACGAAGGGAAAAAAGAGAAGTTTTAAGAACTCTCTTGAAGGAGACCCTTGTTTAAGTTTATCCATTCCACTTAGGGTGTATCTCACTCGTCTCCCAGCTTGGTATGATCCCACTTCATCCTTCTCCTGTAATCCTCTCCTCCCTTCCTCATCTATTTTGGCTATATCTTGTTTCATTACTTTCATGGATCTGCAATGTATTGGTCGAAAACCATGTTGTGAGTCATTAGGATGATAAATTATTGTACTATAAGAAATTCCTTGTTTGTTGTTAACAGGTTTCCAACCCATGGTTCCTTTCCTAGATCCTTTATCCTTTATCCATCAAATTATTTCACATATCCCATTACTCTAGCTTCATAATTTTGGCGAAAATCTATTACACATATTTTTCATCCTCCCTGTCATCACGAACCTTGCACCTTTTCCCTTCCTTCATCCCTGAGGTGCTTAGACAAAACCCTTTGGAAGATGAATTTTGAGGTTTTTTCCCTTTGAAAAAAACTTATTTTGAAATGGTGGTGTGCTTTTCTCTCTAACAGGATGCGTTCACCCCTTATTGTCACACTTTTCATCACTAGAAGGTGTTTCGATGCATGTACGAAGGAAAAAAAAAAAAGTTTCAAGAAATCTCTTGAAGGACACCCTTGTGGAGGTTTATCCCTTCCATTTAGAGTGCATCTCACTCACCTCCCAACTTAGTATGATCCCACCTCATCCTTATCCTGTAATCCTTTCCTCCCTTCCTCATCTCTTTTGTCCTATAAATTTAAGCTTCCCCTCATGGTATAGAGAGAAAGAAGGAGAGCAACCAAATGCTAGAGAAATTAGGCCAGAGATATGGTCTTTGATAGTTTTCATATTGAGGAAAGGCTATGTTCGAATGAATCTTCAACAATAATAATCTATATGGTTGTAATTATTTCCTCTTTAATATTAATACATTAATGTCTTCCATTCCCATAAATGATGTTTAATCTCATTTACAGCGTCTCTCCTTGGTTAATTGCTTATATCTATTAAATTATCTTCTAGTTTCTACTTGTTTCTTGTTTCCTTTGAATATTTAGGAGGTTATCTCTTCATTAATAAGAAAGTTTGTGGAAGCTTCAAGCTAACAAGGACAACCTTCTTAAACATTTATATTTAGGTCTTTTCATATAAAATTTGAAAATATTAGTTATTTTAATATAATATGACACTCTTCATTAAAGTTCGTATCGGTATGAATATTAATAAATTTGAGGATAAATCATTAATTTATTTTGTGATTAATAAGTTATCAATACTTAAAATTTGAAATCTTATATAAATAGTTAAAAGATTAAGAAACAATAAAGTGATAGGTTTAAAATTTTAATTAAATAACAACAATTTTAATTTCAATCATTTATCATATTTTGATTTTTATTTCTATGTAATATTTTATAATTTAAGTAGCATTCATATCATAAAATATGAGCTTGTAAGAACTGAAAATTCCTCCCATTCATGGCCAATAAATTTTAAGCAAATTTTAATGCTCATTCATAGTCAAACAAAATTTAATACTCATTCACTTCTTGCAACATGAAATGGTAACTTGTAAGAACCAAAAGCCTCATTTATGGCGTAAATATGGTATAAATGGTTTAAAAAACTATAAAATGATAAATTGGAAATTTATATTAAATAATAACAATTTTAATTTCAATCATTTTTCATGTTTTCTTGAGATCGTAAGAACAAAAAGCCTCTCTCATTCATAATGAACAATTTTGAGGCAAAATCTATTATTCATTCATAGTGAGCAAAATTTTGACAAAATTTAGTAATTATTCATTACATAATATAACATGATATTGTAAAAATAAAAAAACTTAATAATTCATAGTAAACAAAACTTCAAACACAATATAGTGTTGATTCATAGTTAACCGAAATACCCCATCCTTTATAAGAAACAAATGAACAAAATTTCATTGGATTATAATAATGACTTTCATATCGAACTCCAAAAACCAAAATCCATCATTTATAAATAACAAAATACTCCAAAAACAAAAAAAAACCATCATTCATAAACAACAAATTTCAAGTTAAGTCTATTCCATCTCATTGCAAAAATTCATATCATCAAAATGCTGGCCACATTTCCCTACTGAAAATAGTTCTTACTACAGTGGAACTAGTCATGCAAATGTATTACCTACGAATTGGATGGAAACCTTCACAAATGCAACAAAGATAGCTAATTTAGAACCATGAGTGCTAGGAGTGAGGGGAGATATCATGAGGGTTGTATAACTATTCAGTCTCACTGCAAAACTTCATATCATCAAAACACTAACAACATTTCCCTATTAAAAATAGTTGTTACTACAGTGGAACCAATCATGCAAATATATTTCCTAGGAATTGTATGAAAACCCTAACAAGTGCAACAAAGCTATCTAATTTAGAACCATGAATGCTCTCCCTAGGGGGAGACATCATGAGGGTCATAACCTACTGAACCTATAACCATATTTGGCCCTGCATGAAGGGAGACATCATGAGGGTTGGGCCTTACTGAAGGCCCTGCTTGAAGGGAACCATCATGAGGGTTGGTCCTTACTAAAACTATATCTAGATATGGAACAAGGTTATAGATATAAATGATGTCTATCAATTGTTGTATTGTCATCGTAGGGGCTGGTTGGATTTCCATCTGTTGCTCCAATGCCATAGAAGGGTCTAGGATGTCCATTTCTTAATCCAATGCCATAGGAGGGCCTAACTAGATGTATGTCTGTTGCTGCAATGCCATAGGATGGACTGAGTAGATGTCCATTTGTTGTTGCAATTCCATAAGAGGGGTTGATTGGACGTCCATCGGTTGTTGCATTGTCATTAGTGTGGGTGCTTGGAACTGCCGCTGAGTAGCCCTTGCACCTAGAGAAATCAAGGGTTCATGAAGCTTGGGTCAAACATTTAACACCTCCCAGTTGATGGTCATGACTCTGCCAAGTATAACCAGGACAGAGCCATGATCTATCATGATTTCAAATATCCCTCCAACCATATTGCCTTAGTCATCTCTTAAATTGAATTTGAATACAGTACGTGCTATGGTATCAACACCATGCGGGAATGCTCTGGTTAGGGATATAATTGCAAAGAGACAAGTATAATCCATTGTGCACTATACAATGACCAGTGGCCATAGGTTAAATTTGTGGAACATCCCCCTTGAACTCGTAGCAATGACTCCAACTAGAAACTATGCATGAAGGATTCCAGCGTATATATGACGTTGAGTCCACTGGGACCCCCCAATACATGAATTTTCATTGTGTCTGACATCTCACAAATTCCAATCAGAGGAACCTTCAACTTGTTCCTGGAGCCTAGCTTTTGGGACACCACATCTCCGTCCTCTCCCTTAAGCTCCTTATCAGCCATATCTGTGTCAACATTACCGTCGTCACCCCATCTTCTTTTCTTGGATTCAATGATGGGGTTTTCTTCATAACTAATACTTAGATCTCTAGTTTGAAGATCATACCTAAGTCTTCCTCTCTGGCCAATCCTTCGTTGAGTCTCTTGTACTGGCATAATTTTTTGATGGAACCCTTGAGTCAATGCAGGTTAGAAATAATCACAACCCATGGTACAGAAATTATCAAGACTGAAATTTTTTTTGATGAAACTAGATTCCAATATAAATGTGAAATAAGCCTTCAAATAAATTTCCACATACTTTGATATGATCACATATCAGCATATTTAGAAGGAGTTAAAAAAAACAGATAATACTCTTTTTAAACAAGGCTTGGATTTGGTTCCAAAGTTTTGTTTGGTTGGAAGAGAATGTAGATGGAATTGTTTCTAAGTATGGACTAAATCTTTGATTCTATTTTTATTTTAGTAGTGACATGAAGGAGTTTTCTATTGGAGTCATTATCCAACCTACACACCTATATTTGGTCAATTTGTCCTAATTTCCCACTATGCTAAGTTAATTGACTCAAATTACTGACATCACCATTAGCACACCAACACACTCCTGACATTAGCATCAGAACACCAATGCCCTCATTCAATAAGGGAGGCCAACTAAGCCTTCTCCTTCAAGCAGGGAGGCTAATTAGGATTCCTCCTTAAATTAGGGAGAAAGTATTGGGTGATCTACTTGTCATAAGTGCACAAATTAGTTAACTAGATGTTGTTTCACCTAAAAATAAGTTAAGTTGAGTTGGAAAGGTGCCTTCCTCATCTCATTGTCTATTTTGGGTTGATTTACGTTAATTGGAGTGATTTAAGGTGCCTCCAAAAAATTTTGGTGACTGTTTTTAGTTCAGTTCACTTCATCGGAGCTGACTTGAGTTAGAGATGCACACCCACCTACAGTTGAGTTCTATTTAGTTAGACTCAGTCGTTATTGCACTCTGATTCACCTAGGACTCAGTTAGATTCAATCATGGATTGATTAGTGGTTAACTAGTGTATTTAGTGTGGCTAACAGATAGTTAATCTACTCTCATCTATGCAATTCAAATGACCTCCAAGGAATTCGAATTGTCTTGCATTCATGCAAGTTGTATGGCATTGTATCATCTCTCATTATTGATTATTGATAATATACATCTGCAACCTCCAATTGCAGCACTATTAATGTCATTTCATGTGTAAAATTGTCTTGAATATTCTGTAAGATCTGCTTTAGTCTGAATATTGTTGTGACTAAATTTCACATGGTATCCGAGCCACGATGGGATGAATATCTTCTTCTCAAAAACAATATTTTTGACAGATCTAGTATGCATGTTGAGTAAAAGGCTCAAAAATTCGAGCACTGCTCCAAAATCCAAAGGTTTACTACATAAGTCCTAAGCAAAGGAATTATTGATAAAGCTTGCTTGATTGACTAACCTGGGTGTGATGAAAACCTGAAAAGTGAAGGTTGTTCGACCTTACAGTGCCCTTTTTGTGTTTTTGCAGGTTTTTTGAAATACCTACTGCATTTGCTACAGCAGAAAAATGGCTTCTACCATGGATCCTCTTACTCCTTTCAATTACCACCAATGGAAGGGAGACATGGAGATTCACCTACGTGCAAAGGGACTCTACAGAGTCACAATGGACACCGAAATAGAGCCAAACCATGTTGTGGAAAAATATAGATACTGGAACAAGATGGATGAAGCTTTTGGGTTTTTGTGCTTGTCAATTTCCAAAGATATTCATTTCCATGTCACTGGATTAAATAATTCGAAGGAAATTTGGGATAAACTTGTTTATCTCTTTGATAAGAAGGATGAGATGAGGATTTATTGGCTAGATAATGAGCTGATTTCTCTTCACCCAAGCAATTTCAAAACTCTCAATGAATTCTTCACCAAATTCAAGCACCTAGTGGTCCAGTTGAAGCAGTGTGAGGTTGAGAAGGAGGATGATCATCTCATTCTCTCCATTCTTTCAAAACTTGCATTGGATTACTCATTATCTATTTCCACATTCCATACCGGGAAGCTAACAACCCCAAATTGTAAAATGCCTTCTCTCAATTCCTTCATTGAGTCCCTCACAAACGAGCATGAAAAGATTGTGCAGATGGGGATCATCAGATCCTCCAAAGATCAAGTACTATTTGATTCAAGGCCCAAGGGAAAAGGAAATAAAAAGAATCAAAAGACTAAGTTTGATGCTCCAAATGCAAAAGAGAAGAACCAACAGTAAGAAGAGCCTTCTGACTCAAAGAAGCATAAGAACAAAGGAAAACAAGGCGAAGAAAAAGTCAAGTGTTCCTATTACAGGAAGGGATTTCACCTTGAACATGCCTGCATGAAGAAGAATCTTGACGAAATGACTCTTCTCCTCGAGAGGAACAATATCAATCTTCTGGAGAGTGTTTGGAAGTGAGATAATCATGATCAGGACATGTAGCGAGAAAGAGGACATGCCATTATGGAAGGCACTTCAAAGCCTAGAGATCTTGTCATATAATATGGTGCTTTGAACCACATGATTGCAAGCAAAGAATCCTCCTCATCCCTAGACACCGAAAAAATAATTCCCATCCACATGGGAGATGATTCCCATATCATTTCAAAAGGAAAAGGTATTGTACCCTCCTTTTGATGTTATGTATGTACCCTCCTTGGCCTCCAATTTGTTGAGTGTATATCAAATGACACAATCTGGAGTGCCCAAGAGAGTTACTTTCATCCCGAATGGTATTGAAATCACAGAGATTGCATCTGGGAAACTTGTTGCAACATGCATAGCAAATCATCATGCTAAGGCCTATGGGTTTTCCAAGTTTGCGATGGATGCAAATCCCACCGCTCTTCTGAATCATGGGAATGAGGTTAGTAGGATTTGGCATGAGAGATTTGGTCATTTTAACTTCAAATAATTTTAAAAACTTAAAAAAAATTCCATGGTTGAACGCCTTCCAACCATCAAAACTTCCAATGGAATTTTCAAAGGTTGCATTATCGGCAAACACCCTGAGGCACAAGTTTGATCGGGGAAAGGAAAGCCGTGCAAAAATTATTTTGGAGTTGATTCATTCTGATATCAAAGGACCCATGCCTAAAACATCCATGAGTGGTTTACGGTATGTACTCACCTTCATTGATGGATTTTCTAGATACACTTGGGTTTTCTTCCTAAAAGAAAAATTTGAGGTTTTGGAAAGATTCATTGAGGTTAAAGAATTGGTTGATCAGAATGCATCTGGAGGAAGATAAAGTCTCTCAGATATGATAATGGAGGATGGTGTGTCAAGTCTGAATTTCTGCAAATATGTGCTGACATTGGGATCCAAATCCAAAACTCCATTCCATACACACCCCAGCAAAATGGTGTAGCAGAAAGGAAAAATCGGGCCCTCAAAGAGATGACTATCTGCATGATGGAAGCCAAAGGTTTGGCTGAAAAACTATGGGGTGACACTATGAATGTTGCTGCTCACATTCAAAATAGAGTCCCTCACTCTTCCATGAAAGGAAAGGCTCCTTTTGAAGCCTATTTTGGACACAAACCGAATGTGTCAAATTTCAAGGTTTTTGGGTCCATTGCATGGGCTTGAATTCCACTTGAAAAGAGGAAATATTTGCAACCGCAAAGTATTGAATGTTTTTTAATTGGATATATAGAAGAATAAAAGGAATTCAAACTTCTGAATATAAGAACCAAACAGATATTCATTGAGAGAAGTGTCCGTTTTGAATAACCTCTCCAAGAGGTAGAACTAGTCGAGGAGAAAACTGCTGAAATTCCCTCCTATTTTGCTGATCATTTGAATGATCAAAATTGGAGTGAAGGCTCTAATATTGCAGATATTATGTCTAATATCAGTAAGAAAAATATATCAGGTTCATAACCATATTCTGATTTGTCCACTCATCTCCCAACTTAGGCCAAAAATACACTCTCTTCCGTTGGGACAAACATTGGAAATCCTGCTGATCCAAGAAGAACCCGATCTAATTTTCAAAGGGCAGGTATTGCTCTCTCTTGTCATGATTCATTGCTGCCAAAGAACTCTTATTTGATGATTGGGTCTGATCCAAATTCCTACTACCATGATCGAAAAGATCCAAGATGGCAATCTGCTATGGACGAAGAGTTCAATTCTCTTCGAAAAAATGCAACTTGGAAGCTAGTTTCCCTTCCACCTGGGAGGAAAATGGTTCAATGCAAGTGGGTATATCAGAAAAAGGTTGCTGCAGATGGAACAAACTATAAATACAAATCATGTCTGGTTTCAAAAGGGTTCTCCTAGGTCCAAGGAGTGTACTATCATGAGACCTTTGCACCGGTGGTAAATATGGATTCCATAAGGATAGTTTTTGCCATTGCCGCATCCAAGCACTCGGAGGTGCATCACATGGATGTCAAGAGTGATTTTATTCTAGAGACCTGAAAGAGGATATATATGTGAAGCATCCCGAAGGATATACATCAGATCCTTCCTTGGTGTGTAAGTTGTAGAAATCATTATATGGTTTGAAACATGCCCCAAGATCTTGGTATGCCAAAATGGATGCCTTTCTTATCTCACAAAACTTCCAGAGATGTGATATTGTCCTAATGTATATTTGTAGAAGTATGATGGTAATATTCTAATCATAGTATTATATGTTGATGATATTTTGATAACAGGAAGCACACTTTCTTTGATTGCCTTTATAAAAATTGTTCTTCATTATGCTTTTGAAATGAGTGATTTGGGCCTGCTGAGATAGTTTCTTGGGCTTGAAATCACACAAGAATTTGATGATATAATGGTAAATCAGTAAAAATATATTGCAGACCTTTTAATTAAGTTTAACATGGCTGATTTCAATGCTGCACCATTTCCTTTCCTCTCAGGAATGAGTCTTGAAAAGGGAAAATCCACTCCATTCATAGATTCCACTATTTACCACCAGTTGATCAAAAGCTTTCTTTACTTGACACATTCAAGGCCTGACATTTGTTATGTGATGAATGCTGTATAAATATATATGCAACAGCCTCATGAGCTCCATTGGAAGGCATCCAATAGGATCCTTCAGTACATTCAGGGCACTAGATCCTACGTCATTCACTATGTTGCAGATTCTGAGCTAGAATTGGTCAGTTTTACGGATTCAAATTGGGAAGAGGATTCCATAGATCGAAAGTCCACTTCTGAGTATGTGTTTATGTTTGGTGGTGACCCCATTTTCAAGTCCAACAAAAATCAGGCTTCCATTGCACTATCTTCAGCAGTGGTTGAGTATAGGGGAGCAATTAATGCTTGCATCCAAGTAGTCTGGCTGTAAGGAATTCTTTCAAAGTTTGAGATTGGTAGTGATTTGTCCATAGTCATATTTTGTGACAACCAAAGTGCTATAAATATCTCAATGGATCCATTTCAGCGGCAGAGGACCAAACATGTTGATATCCACATGCACTACATCAGGGAGTTAGTGCATGATAGGAAAATTATTCTGCAATACTGCCCTACAGATGAGCAGATTGTAGATATTGTCACCGAGAAATTTACTGATAAAAAATTCACTTACCTCTGTTCACTATTGGGGGTGATTTCATCAGGGTGAGGGCAATTACTTCTCCATTGTTCACCTTGAGGGGGGGTTTTCCCACTGGGTTTTCCCTCTTTCCTCACTTAGCATTTTATTTGAGTATTTTAGAGTTACTTTCTGTATAGGGTGACCTATGGCCTTTGTTGTCAGGTCCCTAGCATTTTATTTTTACACCTCCACATGAGTATAGCTTAAGTGGGGCTGTTGGAGTAATTATCCAACCCCCACACCTTTATTTGGTCAATTTGGGTTACCCACTATCCTAAGTTAATTGACTCGAATTACAGACATCAGCATCAGCACACCAGCACACTCTTGACATCAGCATCAACACATCAACACCCTCCTTCAATTAGGGAGGCCAACTAAGGCTTCTCCTTCAATCAAGGAGGCTAACTAGGCTTCCTCCTTCAATCAGGGAGCAAATCTTGGGTGATCTGGTTGTCATAAGTGCACCAATTAGTTAACTGAATGTTGTTTCACCTAACAATTAGTTAAGTTGAGTTGGAAGTGCACCTTCCTCATCTCATTGTCTATTTTGGGTTGATTTGAGTTAACTGGAGTGATTTAAGGAGCCTCCAACAAATTTTGGTGACTAGTTTTAGTTCAGTTCACTTCATTGGAGCTAACTTGAGTTAGAGATGCACCCCCACCTACTGATTGACATGCATTTGATTTCTATTTAGTTAGACTCGGTCATTTTTGCACTCCAATTCAGTTAGGACTTAGTTAGAGTCAATCATGGCTTGATTAGTGGTTAACTGGTGCGTTTAGTGTGGCTAACAAATAGTTAAGCTACTCTCATCTATACAATTTGAATGACCTCCAAGGAATTTGAATTGTCTTGCATTCATGCAAGTTGTATGACATTGTATCATCTCTCATTATTGATTATTGATAATATATAGCTGCAACCTCCAATTGCAACATTGTTAATGTCATTTCATGTGTAAAATTGTTTGAATCTTCTGTAAGATCTGCTTTAGTCTTAAGATTGTTGTGATTGAATTTCACATTGTCATGTTATGCAATGACCTTATTAGATATCATATATTGAAGGAACGGTGTATTATGTTAGAGATATATGAGATAGGTAGAGGGTGTCTATGGAGAAATATTCATATGTTGTGAGATGCTAAAAGGGAGTTCACATTCAGTGTTAAGAGTTTTTAGATTCCATATGATGATGAACTATTTTGTTTTCTCTTTTTTAATATAAAGTGTGATTTATTTATTTTCTGGAGAGAGAGAGAGTGCTAAATTGTCCTAGAAACAACACCCAATCCACTTCCACACATAAATAAGGAATTTGAGGTGAGAGAGAGAGAGAGAGAGGGAGATTGTACCAGAAACAACACCAAATCCACTTCCACACATAAGAATGAATTCGCGTCAAATCCAAAAATCGATTAAGACCATTCATACCGTAGACATTATGAGAATTTGTTATACAAAAATAAAAAATACAACTAGAATGGTATTTCATTACCCAAAGGTGAACCAACATTTCATAACTAATGTTATTAAGAAAGTATTTAGGAGTGTTTTTCGAGCCAATGACTTAAATCATAAATCATTGCAATGCACACGAAGAAAATGTAGCCATTCATTACAAACCTGAATTGGAATTTCATTAATTGATGTTATTGACCAAGAAATGTAGGTGGTGTTCATCTAGCGTGCTACCTAAAACATCATTTCAATGATTAATAAAAGGGGAAAATACAAACATATATAACAAAACTGCAATGGCATATTTCATTAACTACTTATATTATTGAGTGAAAACACCATTATGTAATGGGTACCTAGGTTGGTGGCCACCTATGAGAGATAGGTGGGGAAATCAAGGAGATAAGTGTACAATGAATAACCAAATTAATATATGATTGTATGATAGCAGATGTAACTAATGGGGGGTATGACACTAATGATGATCTAATTGAGGGGTGATTAGTGGTGGGAAAACAATGTAACTTTTGTAGTATGGATTGCGTGGTGGGCCCATGAGTGTGCAACATGAAACATCGAAATTCCATAAACGACCATAATTCTGAGAGTCCATGGGTAGGCCAATGAGTGATGATGACATAGTAATATGCAACTGAGTGAAAGATCAAAAACTAGTTGGAATCCCGACCCTATGGAAAGAACACCAATATGGGTTCCAAATGGAAAGGGGCTCTAAATGATGGAACCCATGTGAGGGAAGATCTACTATCGGGTAAAGGAAAATGCAACTATAGTGAGGTTGGGCACCTAAACAAACATGGGAAGTCCTATATGCAAAAGAGGGATAAACAAGTTTGATGGATACGATGTTCTACAAAGGGGAATCACCTATATGCCAGTTTGAGAAATACACCTCTAGGGAGCGTTTCCAGTTCAAAATAAGAGGATCCTGTCACAACCTAATCTTGTACACATGGAAACAATACCAAAGCATAAAAAAGTGCATCTAGAAAATGCTCTAGATTGCATGCATGCACATAAAAAAAAGAGGACAAGGACATCCCCAAAAAATACCTCCATCACGGAAAATGGATCTCATAATCGAGAAGAGTGTGGAACCACAATTCTAACAACATGAACAATATAAAAAACAAATTGTGTATGAGGTCGTAAGTCTCAGAAGAAAAATCAGGTCTAAATGATCTTAAATGGGGGTGGACCCACCAAACTAGGTGTCATTTTCACTATTCACCATTGGATGAGTGTGGATAGCACAAAACTTCATAAATTGTTTTCTCCTTATTTGTTTGTTGGATTCTAATTCTATGACTTGTAGGCTAGTGGTGACAACCTCCTCTTTGTTTTTATCCATTTCATTTCCCATTTTAAGATTCTAGGAGCCCCAAGGGAACCCCTTGACAGTTTTAGAGCTGAGTCAAGGATTTCAAATGGAAATGAATGACCTTGGTTGCATGATTTCCCTTGACAATACCTACTAGGTCACACATGTTTGAGGAATAGGTGCGACCTAAGTTCACACTTCATAGGAGAAAAACAATGACCTGGGTTTCTTATTTTTATTGACCAGGTGTGACCTAGGTCACAACTTTTGCTGAAAAAACTGTCGACCTCATTCAAAATTTGGTTTCTAACTATCAAATGACCCTTTCCGATGATGGAATACAGGATGCGAGTGAACTAGAGAGAGAGGGATGTGGCAGATATATGGAGGGATATACGATTAGATTGTGTGTGATATCCTTACACAATAGGGGTTACTCAAGTTTGTTGGGAACCCCTTGATGGGGTTGATAGGTCTGTTATTAGGAAACATAATCGAGTACTGGAACCATGATGCCAGGAATTGTATCATATTGGTTGAGTGCATAGAGCTCTCCCTCAAGGATGTCTATTTCATGACACGACTTCCGTGACAGGGGGTCATATGTGATATGTAACCGGTTCAACGACGAGATATGGATATGGAGGATCTCTTGGCTTGCTACTGCATGGATTGTGTGTAACTACATAAATATCTATACTCATGGAAGGCATAGATAACTTGGAGACACAAGTTGTGACAATGTATATGATACAAGTTGAAGGAAAGAGCAGGTCCCACAATATATCCATAAGTTAGATCCTCGTAGTGGAGCCGGTGCTAGATGGGACCTAGTTTGGGTGGGTCTAGGTATTCTTGGGAGTGAATTGACTCGAGCTGAGCCACTATAGTATTTTTAATTAATATCAATTGTTTTTGCTTATTTTTAATTTTATTGTATTTTTAATAACATCAATTGTTTTTGCACTTTGTCTTTGTCCTCAATTTTTTTTCCTCTATACTTTAAAGTCTTCTTTCTTTTCTTTTTGTTGATATTCTTCCTCCTTATTATGATCTTAATTAAGTATGGAAACATGTTAATTCTTCAACTCCTAAAATTGTCACCAAGTAAATATGAATTTTTTAATTGTATAGAGGGTATCATTTAAATAAAAATGTTTATATTAATTAAAATTTAGCTACTTTAGTTCAATTAATTAAACCATCCAACCAAAGTATATTACCTATCTTGGTGGATCAAATTTTCAAATTAGATAGAAGGCAATGTAATCCATTGGTAATTGCAAGGAGCGTAGCAAGGTGCTTTACAGTCAAGTATGGGGGAGATTTGGTCACATTCCTAATGCTATGCTACCAAAAATAAAAATAAAAAATAATTAAAAAATCAGAAAAATAAACTCTGTAAATAAAAATTTTAAACCAAATAAAAAGTTATTAAAAAATGGATGTCGGCTCATAAAATTAAAAGACATAGATCAATCTTAAATATGGATCTATCAAGGAGAGGGATTTATGAGGTTTAAATGTAAAAATTTTAAGATTAAAATAAATTACATTTTAAGAAATTGGATCCCTCTTTATGCTTAATAAATCTAATTGTAAGATAAATTTATATTAATATAATCCAATAGTTACATTCAAAAAACTTTAGTTAAAAATATTAAATAATAATAACAAAGTTGTCACATCTCACAACAAATGGTGAATCCCCTTCCCTTCTTATGATCAGCCAGATGGAGTTTCCCTTCTTATTTTCAATATCTATGGAGAGGGAAATATTCTAGAGTTAATATTGTTCACATGTAACACTGCAAGCCATGTAGAGCTGTTTTCTGATTCTGCACATCTGACATGCAAAATGAAGTTACTGGCAACATATTTCTATTTAATTAAAGTAATTAGCAATAGAGGAAATATTTCAATCCGCGATATCAAACAACGATTTGAGAGGCCTTAAAACTAAAGTAAGAATACCCAAATTTAGAGTGAAAGCATTAATATTTTCATTCACCGATGGGAGCTTAAGAATCATACATTCCATCACACATACCACCAAAATATATGTGCAGCAAAAGAGACATTTTGTAAAATTTACAGATATGTTTGCTTGAACACTCCTCTGGTTTCTGGTTAATAGCAAGAGCATCAGCATGACCGCTGATTGGTATCACTGGATCTTCTATAAGTCCACCACAACAAATTTGATAATGAATTTCCACCATCGTGATCATTTAAATACATCAGTTTCTTCCCTGTCAAGCATACTCTCCAACGCATACACAAAACCCTTCCATCCTTCTCCAACTCCCTCTCTCTTCAATTCTAGGGTTGCCCATTCCACAAGCTCTTTAACAAACTCCAGATTGGAGAACAAAAGCTCTGTAATGGGGACAATTGGAAGCAATTGAATTCCCAACCTGCACTCTCTCGAATGAGCTGGAGCAAACCACAGCCCACTGTCCCGTTTATTTGCCCACAAAACCCCCCATTGCTCTATTCTCCCTTGTAAATTCTGGCTCATATACAGTACTGTTCGCAGGGAGGTGCCACCATGTCTTTGCAGCCCTGATTTCCAAAGCAGCCAGAGTTGATCCAGTGGCTATGAGAG
>LPNX011077732.1:37155-102871 GCA_001517045.1 Pseudotsuga menziesii | reverse complement strand
GTTGCAGATTGCTTACATCCTGTTCCAGGGCTCTGACAATAGGATTTCTAGCTTCCTCATTCAATCCTTTCATCGAATACCAACCTAAAGTAATTGGGGTTCCTTCCAAAATCCATGAATCGCCCACAATGCCAAGCAGCTCTCCATCCATGCTACGATAACTGAGGTTGGGTAGTACCATATTGGATGCAGGAAAAGCTAGGATTTGCCTATGTACAGAGTGCGAAAGCATGAGTAACTCACCTTGACCTTTCTTCTTCCATTCGTATCTAACCTTGCACGGCATACTGAGATCCACCAACCCGGACACCGGATAAGCTCTGCTGAACCGATCCAAAATCTGCTCCTTTGCATCTGCAACTTCACCATCTTTGTCTGAGAGTATGCTGATTCTTAAAACGCCTTGATAGGATCCAGAAATGATCAAATCCTTGTTGAGAGAAAGAGAATTGGAGCTGTAAATGAGCCATATTTGTCCGTTGTTGAAGTTAATCTTATGCTTGGTGTCGTGATTGTGGGAAGAAACATTGAGCGCTGCGTGTATAGTGCTGAATTGGAGGTCTCCCCACTTGACGAGGCAGGTGATGTAGGGGCTTCCTCTCACCAGGGGAACAGTGAGAGGCCACGGGAGGTCATCGAAATGGGAGACGACATGGGAACCGATGAGGGACCTGGAGATTGTTATGTTGGGAACGAAGGATTGTATGATGAAGGGATAGCAGATGGTGATAGAGCTCCTGTTGGGGCTGGATTGAATGAGGTAAGGATGAGTGAATTCTGGCTGGGAACCCTCTCTCAGCACGAAATTCTGCCAGGGAGAATTGGTGGGAAGAGGAACTGCATGACTGCGGAGATTCTCTGCGAAGGAGAGAGGTAGGTCGGATGCGGCCGTGTTATTTACGGAGGGGAACGGTTGCTCATGCTTGGGCTCCGCCTCTGAACGCCGACGTTGGAATCTCTGGATCGTTAATCTTTCTGAGACATTTTCTAGACATTTTTTCAACATGTTAGTAGATGGATCAATCTCATGAAGAGAAAGAGGCTCGAATTGTTTGTCAATGGGAATTGTAGGACTGGCAGAAGGGTTTAGGTGGAAATGTTTGCGTTTAGTGATGATTTAAACGACCAATGCATGTCAGTATAGATAATAATAAGTGAACTGACGTGCGTGCTCTCAACGCGGTTGAAGAATCCGAATACTTCGAAGGGGGCATGAGCATCTCTGCCGATCAGGATGGATTTATACAGCTTGCACGGTATGATATTGAAATTATTTGGAGTATGGTTATTCATTAGTTTGTTGTGACAAGGTTTGAAGGGTAAGCCATCTTTACCATAGAGGCTTATCTTGATAGGCTTTCCAATATCTCAGCCCCTGCTAAGTAACAAGTTATTGGTATATCTGTCTTGTAGGCTATTGAATATATCTTTCAAACTATTGGATATACTCTTGGAAGGTTGCTGTTCCCTCCTGGTTAAAAAAAAGAAATTATCTGTGCTATTTTTTTGAGTTATTAACCTTCCTGTTTGGGCCTACTCCCTAGTGTTCCATAGGTACATAGTGTTGATTTGAGCCGTTGAACAGTCGCTAGTAAATTGGTCTGTGGTGTCATTTATGGAATAACCATGGTGTAATTTATGGAATAACCAAAAGTGTTGGTATTTTATTTTATTTTTATTTAACAATTCTAATACTTTATATTTTATTTTTATATTTTATTTTTATTGACCAATGTCAACACTCCATATTTGTGAGAACCAAGGTATGGCAAAAAAAACTAGACTGTGAGATTACTTGCCCAAAATATTTAAAAAAAGAAAACACAAATCAAACACTTAAACTAAGTTCAATTGAAAACAATTTTTATAAAAAAATTATTATTATTTCTATTAAAATAAAACCAAAATTACATTTATAATGTGTTGCTCCCACAGAGAAAAGCAAAAAACTAATGCAACCTCTTGTAAATCAAAACACCATCATGGACCCATAAGTATGCTTGGGAAGACTGATATGTGCTGAAATTGAGAAGTTGCCCTTTTGATTTGAATAAATGGTGAGAAGAAGTCAATGTTGTTAAAATCAGATCAACCTTTCATCCAATTAATTGTGAGCAAAGAATCACTAAAGATTTGTATGTGGCTAATAATTATATGAAGACCAAAGTTTAGTAGGTAGCATAGAGAATATAATTCAATAATGTTATTGGTACCCATGTTTTGACTGGCCTTGAATTGGAGTTGGTCCAAGTTAGGATGGTAAGAACAAACCCCACTTCCATCGTTGGACCATGATCTTGGCAGGGGCCAAGAAAGTAAGTCCATATTATAGAATTGTCAATATGTATTTCTTTTAGAATCATGTTTTTTTTTAAGGAGCAACAATACAAAAGTATGATAGAAGAGATGAAACTTAGCACTATTTAGGAAGGAGGCACAAATTTCCCCTCAATGTCTATGTTGGTTTGCATGATCCAACCCCCCTGGAGTGCTAAAGAAGGGCTCTCCACTTCTTGATTTCCTTTTTTTTCAAACCAAATATAAAAAGCAAGAATCTAAATAGTTACCCCACTAAACAAGTTTTAGACCAAGGAAGTATTGTAAAATAGTCCAAACCTGAACTACATAAGAGAAATGTAAAAAGAATTATCATTAGTCTCTTCAATACCTTTACACATCATACAAATTTCATGGCCTAGTTTACCTCTTTTTTGCAATTGATCCCAAGTTAAAAATCTTGCATTAAGTACTTGCCACATCACGGTTATTTTGTCTGTGTTGGAGCTTTGAATTTCTAAAGCTCGTGCCACCACCAAATTGGATCTTCCATCTATGCCATCAGAGTAGTTTCCTCCAATTGGATTTTAAGATAAAATAAAAACATCCTCATCTCCTGTGAACTTTGGTATAAAAATTATGTAAGTCTAAAAGGAAAACATTTCAAGATGGTGTCATATGAGTCTCAAGACCCAAAGCACCCATTGACAGCCACCCCTGTCTCCATAGAGTTGAGGAAACATGATTGGCTACATGGTTAAGAATTGCATTTCCAAAATTACTCAATTGATTGATAATGTTACCAAGTAGGAATATATTTCTACTACACCCCATAATTTCATTTATATCCACTTGGACTTGTGTACCATCCTCGACAATCCAAGAAAGGCCCATGGTCCCAAATTAGGTATGGTCCCAAAGTGTGAGGTCCTTCCTCCAAGTTGAAATATTTTGCATGTTTTTCCTTTCCCTTCTAGTCCAATTCATAATAGCACTAGGTTCAATACGTTTCTCAAAATTAATCTTCTTCTAGAGACCCTCTTTAGTAATTACATTTTACAAATATTTTTCTTCTAAAGTGATATCAAAGACGTGAATATTCTTAATACCCGATCCCCCCAACTTCTTAGGAGCAACCAACTTATGTCATCTAACACAATGCAATCCTAGGTATTCACAACTACCCTTCCAAGAAAAAAAAAATCAAAGCTTCCTAATATTTTCCAAAACCCCCTTAGCTATGTGATCGAGGGTATGCTAGTACATAATAATAGCTTTGAGAACAAATTTAAGGAGAATCATCCCTCCACCACGAGAAATCCACTTATGAGATCAGAGAGTAATTATTCTTTCCACTTTGTTAATCAATCAAATCCAATCATTTTTTAAATAATTGTTGGGTTTGAGAATAAAACCTAGGTACTTGATACCACCATCTAAGCTATGGCATTGAAAATGAAAATACATATATGTTGGGGTAGTTCTACTTCGAATGAGGTTCACTTATATAATCACCAACAAACCCCAAGATATAGGGCCAAAAGGGGTTTGTCCCTTATGGCATTACCTGTGAAGCATATGAAGTCTCACCCAAGATAACTATGGGAACTGCAAGAACCGAGTTTCTGTAGCAATGAAGGGAGCCAATCCAAAATACATAACATTTAACATAATAAACCAAAACTTCAACAAGTCATAGGCTTCGACATAAAGATTCCATACATATTATTTAACCATCTACGGCATGTATTCATTAACTATGTAGTGTTCAAATCATTCATAAACTTCTTTATCACATAAAATTTATTCATCAACTATCATGAAGTAAACAAAAGACAATAACACATCATAATCATCATTCACACTCACATTGAACACCAATATTTTTAGGTTGAAACCCAAGATGGGATAAAACCACATAAGCATTCTTCTTCTTAACGAGTTGCACTAAATAAACGCTTCATGTCTGTGCACACACCTTGCATACTTCTCGTCTTCCTCTCTCATAATGGATTTGCACACACAACCTGCAGATGATTATAACTTCTATGCGACTCTCTCTCATACAACATATTCACAACATATTGCCTTCATAGCAAATAGCCTCAACACAAAAGACTCAAAACTCAAGTTACTTACAGTGGCTAATTAGGTAATCAGATCCATTACATATATATAGGAATTTTGATAGCCCTCAACCTCATGCCCACTACATAGAATTAATAATGTAAGTGGATAAAATTGTAACCATTTCTCAACTAACTTTGTATTGACCTCAGGGTCTTCAATCAACTAAGCCATGTCATAGCGCCTTCGTTCATGGAATATTAAAGAATACCCCTAATTTCAGTAGATATTCATAATTACCTACAAAAACCCTATTATTGAGCCCCTCGCAATACATATTTTTAATTTTAAAAACCCTATATTTACAAGAAACCCTTTTTCATATCCCCCAATACCTATAAAACCCTTATATGCTACTCCTCACCCCCCAGTACCTATAATCTATTGACCTTATTTTTCACAATTTAAAAAACCCCTTTATGAATGAATGTGATCATAAGATATTTCTCCACAAGGTGAATCCCCTGTGGTATTGACATTGTCAGAACACCCATATTTCTTGTGTCTTTGCTACTTCTTCAGAGTTGGCCCTAATTCGACGGAGCACTTTCCTTTAGCCTTGTTTACACCAAAACTGCTATTCCCAAAAATGTACCAAAACATTTTAGTTCCAACTATAACTAATTCCTTACCAAGGAATTTGATCCATGTATAATTACACCAAAGACACTAAGTTATGGTCCTCCTAATTCCATGATTATTTACGTGTCTACTTCCTTTAATTACATCTCTACACTCATGTACTTTCTTTTGCTGTAGTTTCTATAGCAGAAACTATTTTCATGCTGGTTGATATTATTCCTTTTCTAGCTATAGCCCCATATTTGTCAGCAATCAATCTAAACTAAATATACTCATCTTTGTCAACAATTAATTTGAACCAAGAGTTTTAGAGAGGGTCGACTTTGTTGAGACCTTCTACCCCACCCAAAAAATTCCAATGCTCCATTAAGACATAAGAAGATTGACTTAATGAAGTCCTTAAAGGATAGACATAGATGGTAAAAATTGTGTAACGATGGTACAAACAACTAAACAAAATAACTTAACAAAATCTAGGGCGTACATTAGCATTTGGACTAGAAAATGAATATTCTTCGTATCTGCATCTGGTCTTAATTCAATGGCAAGTTGTTTTTCTTTGGTTGCTTTCAATTTCGACACAAGTCTCACAAATTGCTTCATGAAATAGAAGCCTCTTATCACCCCAGTTACATGAATCTTTTCATTTTAATGGCATGATTTTCCTGCTAGCTTGCAAGCTTAGCTGCACTTGTTCAAATTCTTTAGACATCCAAAAATTACATCTAAAAATTGTATTTCAAGTTCTTTAGACATTGCTGATAGGTTTTGTAAATCCATGGTTCAATTCTCCATGGAAATGGCTTACATGCATGGTGTATTGATGTGATTTTAAGCTTGATTATGGTGTATTTGGATAAAGTCGTATTCCCTTGCGTTGAGCGTTAATAGATTTCCCTACTTCTTTTGGACTTAGGATGGGTTTAAAAGAACTTATGCTTCAAGATTGATTGAAAAAACCCAATTTTTTATTATTATTATATATAGATTGCAAACACAAATTCAATGACATTCTTTCGTATGTTATGTGCCTCACATAAATCATTATTGTTCATCATAGAAAAAAGAAATACATATGACAATTTGTGTTAGAAAAATAGGATCACAAAGCAATAACAATAAACAGTAAACAAGATTCAAATTATAAAACACATTACAAGAGAGACACAGCTATAACGTGGTTCACCCAAGATGGGCTACGTCCAAACAGAAATTGTGAGTCATACTATGATTCCCAAATGGTATGTTACATAATTTGTGTTTGTCGACAAAAGGAAGTTTTAAATAAAAACCTATAAATAAATTAAAATTAACATACCCTTGAGAATGAACATATTAGTTATTCTCCTTTGTAAAAAAATTATGTTGTTCAAATAAAGGCCTGATTATGCTCCTTAACGTTTTTTTGTTCACTCAAAACTTAAGCAAGGGTGAGGCTTCAAAGGATAAGCTTATTAGAAAGGGAATGGGGGGGTTAATACACCTTTGAGTTCAAGTTTTCCACTTCAATTTATTTTCAAAACAAATTTATACCTAACTCTAATAATGTAATTTGTTGTTCGAAATGGATGACACACAAGACTTTTTATATGGCTCCAATAAAAAAATGAAGCATAATAAACCAAAGAAGGCTAGGTCGAATATTGTTGTGATCAATCCTTCACCCAAGGAACCAATGCACCTGAGATACTTAATGATATGACTAAGGAAATGGATATTGCAAAAAAAAGAACTTGACAAACTACAACAACAAGTTGAAACTGCCAAAGATCCTAAAATCATAGTTTCAAATGTGTGGACCAACTTCGAAATGAGAGGGAACAAACATCATCCAAAACCATTAACACACCATTAACACATAATTTAAAATCCATGTGAAAACAATATGTTAAATGTTAAAACCGAAGTTTGCGAGGATTGTCCAAGCCCCAAACAAATGCATTCGTTATAACCCTCCTATGTAAGAACCATCAAACAAGATTGGCACCAAAAATATAAATGATTACTCTACAATTACAGAAAGGTAGATCGGATGACTCACCTCAAGAATCCAACACAACCACACCACCATCGCCAAAGAAAAGAAAACCCTCCATGTAAAAAAAAACATTTGCAAAGCTCCAAAACCATCCAAAGCACTCAGAATCCAACACAAAGGAACCTTGCAACCTAGAAACAAGTTATTATGAAAATAGAAGACAAATTTACCTCCAAATGACTATGCATAAACTAAACTTTCACGTACACCTAGCTCACATAGGGTAGGAATGTGAAACTGCTACTACACTGCTTTGATACCTTTGTGAACATGTACCCACGTGCCCATACACCTGACTGATGTGCATAATAAATTAAAATTTATTATTTCTTTCTCTTTAAACATAGTCATGGGTCATGTTCATCCTTTAACATTCATTCTTAATCTTAAAAACCACTGTAACAGTTGTTCTGCAGCTCATAGATTCATTCTATAACTAGAAAATTCATTTCCACACTATACCTGACCCTTCCAACTTTTGCCTTCCAACTTCTTCATTCCTCAATGTAGCTTGCGACAGGAAAAATTCTTAATGTCACCCAATGTTCCTTTTTATCTTTCCGCCTTCCTCTTTTCGCATTTCGTGGCGGACTCTGGGTAGCGGAAAACCAATAATGCGATATGGTTACCTTTCACCTTTTTGCTTTTCAATTTCCACTTTCCACGGTGACTCTAGATAGAGAAGAAACAATAATCAATTTTGGAGAGCAAAGTTATGCTGGTGGTATATCTTCAGAGTCTTGGAGCAGTAGTACTCAAAGTCCTTTGGTTGCAAAGGAGTCCTTGTCTCAGAAGCTGGGTTGTACTCTTATCTCATTCATCGATTGTTAATAAAGAGAATTCTTCTTCCAATTGTGTATTGAGTCTATTTCATGTATATGGGTTAATGAATATACTTGCTTATATGTTGAATATGCTTTTCATCTAACCTCTGATATATATGCATGAGATATTACTTGAAGCATTTTCTCTTTGTAGGTGAAGAGGTGCATCCCTAGAAGCTTTGGATAGAAGAGGAGTGGGAGAAGATCTAGCTTGGATCAACCGTCGTTAATCGAGTAAGTCAAAATTTTCTTCCTATTCCATTTCCATTCTCTTGTAAAAGCTGATTGTCTGCAAGTTAGTAGTAAGTCGGTAACCCAAAACCCTAGGTTACAAGGGTGCTTATCCTGAACAACAGGACTGGCAACTCTAGTGGGGAGTCCAGCCTGCTGTGGGTTAGTCTTGTAGATACTTGCATAGTCTTTGCTTGGATTCTGTGTGTGGTTATTTATCTTTCCTTTGATTTGCAGTATAGTGTGTCCAGAGACCTTTATTGTTTTTTTCTTTTATGAAAAAATTTGTGTTGCATACAATGGTTGTTGTGCTACACAGTCGCGTATAGAAACTTGTATACGTGGGTTGCTCTATAAGACAGTCGTGTATGGTATGCGAGTTTCTCTATAAGACAGTCGCGTATTTCCTGTAGCAGCATAAATTTTTGGGAGAGGGTTGCTTGTCCTTGTCTATTTTGAATTTTTGTCTGCTTAGGGGGTCTTCTGTTGTTGGCATCCTTCTGTAAGTTTTAAAGTCTTGTATACCATGCTTTGTGCCTTTTGTTAAGCCTTTGAGTTTTATTGTTTGAATCTTCTTTCACTTAGCAATTTGAAGTAGGTCCTCTTGCTTGGGTAATAGGTTCAATGCTGTGTATCTGAGTCAGTAATCAGGATTTTGGATACCTTATACTTTGTACTTCCTTCGAGTAGTATCAATTTGTCACTTGTCCTTTAGTAAAATCAGTGGATTTCATTCATTGGTTCTTCCCAAGTTAGGTGTTTTCCAAGTTTCCTTCCTACGTGATTGAAGTTGGTTCTTGTAGGTTCTCTACACTTCATATTGCTTTCTTTATGTTCTAATTATTCAAACTCAGTAAAAAAAAATTTGCATTTAGGTGCATGGTAATTTTTGAAGAATTTGGAAAGTGAAGAAAAACATTTGATACTTTTGCATTTAATTGCATATAGTGGTTTTATTTTTAGTATTTTCAAATAAAATTTCAAAAATTATAAAAAAGAAGTCTTAGTTTTCTCATATATAGTTTCAGTTTCATTAGCTCATTTTTACAAAAAGAAAAGAAACTTGATTTAAGTAGTTATAATTTGTTTTGGGAATTCTGTTATACATCATTTTACTATTTCTTATTGTGTCTATAATATCACAGTCATTCACGCCATTTACCCTCTAACAAAGAAAATCCCTTAAAGTGAACGATATAATTTAAAATTTTATTAGTAAGCTTTATTTTATAGGGTCATACACGTACTAGCTTAGGCTAGACTTGTGGAATAGGAAGTGTAAACTCTCCACAAGTGTTTAAATTCAGACGTAGTTGGCCAATCGATAGGTAAATCCTTTTCTATGTTGGTAGTATCCGGGAAGCTCCTCTCAAATGAGAGTTAATCACAAGGCCACATGGAGGCTTGGACTGAGGAGATAACCCTCCAATTCCTTGTCAAAGCGTAGACCAAGGTTTTTGTGCATATGGGGATTCTGTCCTAGACAGAGTTTCAGGTTTTGCTACCCTGCCCATGCGTACGAACCAGGATTGCGACTGTCCCCTTGAACTATTGATATAGTTAAGGTAGCCTTTAGTCTCTTTGACATCTAGGGTTCATACACATGTAAACCCGAAGGTTATTTTTGGTTGACCTTGGACGGGTGTTACAGAGAAAAATTCCTATGGCTTGGGGTACCACAACAGACATAGTAACTACAAAAATCAATCCTTTCCCATATGCAAGAGAAACCAAACATCTAACACTAAAGGATCTTGAAACATACCTTATTCCGGACAGTTGGTGTAGATCCCCGTTGAGATTTTCCACTCTCGATTGTATTAGCAATTTGCTCTCTCAACATTCAACAAACAAGACAAGCATGCTATATAATGGTGTTAGACCTACTTTGGCATATATAATCAATAACATATAATCATTTAAAAGAATCAATGGATTCAATATTCATTTAAATAGACATTATTGGACAGGAAAATATATTTCTATTAATATAAATTAAAGATTACAATAGTGACAACCTCTGTCGGCACGTTCGCAAATCAGAGAAATTGAGTCCTCCACTTGGGCCTCCAGCACTTCAATCCTCCATCTTTCGATAGCAAGTTCACAAGCACTAGCAATATTGGGAAGAACACAAAGTGCTCCAAGGGAAAAAGGAATGCAGAGTCAAGTATAAGCTTCGGTAACAATGGACTATAGTTTTCTTGCTCTTCAATTCCTCCCCCTTCAATGTATCCAAAGGGTTCCTTATATAGTGCTTCAATGGGGTAATGGAAGGTCAAATCTGAGCGATCTCAAGGAATATGGAAGGCCAAAAGACAAGTGAATCAGATCCATGTGAAGGAAAACTCCAAAACTATTTGGCCTTTTGGTCATATCCGCGTATATACGTGAGAAAGGGATTAAAATTCATGTATATAAAATAATGCATGTTTTTAGGGATGATATTGGAAACATCAAAGGTAAAAAAATGGTCCATGGGGTCTAAAGAGTTTGCAGAGGGACAGGGAAGGCCATAAATGTGTGATCCACCATGTGTGGTAAAATTAGGTGTAACAGATGCCCCCTAATGTGTGAGGTTAGAGAGGTGATACGATGGCTGAAATACATTATAAGTCCATCCCAGAAGTGGAGTGATGAAGAACCAGGTGGAAGAACCAGCCATCCAACAATATAATACAATAATCAAACTCTGCACATAACTGCAAGTAGATATAGCAATCCCCAATACATAAGAGTACAATGGCTATGAATAGGCATGATACAAAATATGACATGTGTGGTCATCGCCACGTACAATATAGATAGGTCAGAATCTCCATGATGAAGATATACAAAGGATCATGATCTCCATGAAATATGAAGATATATAATGGATCTAGATCTCCATAACAGCTGAAGATATCTGACATACACTGGAGTCAAGTCACAAGAGATGAAATCTCATGAACACTGGCACGATCAAGGAGGTAACATATATGAAATGCCACCAATCTGGAAGGTCTTATACACAATCCACTATGAGTACATGTCCTACTATGTGAATAGAGGTGTCGAGGTCGAACATAGTAGTCCATTGTCTGATTACCGGTCATTGATGTATACCATTAACAGACACAAGATCACCCACCAATAATGAAAATGGGAATCAAGGTACTAGAGTGAAAACTCACAAGTGTGAATAAATGTGTTGAGTTCGAACACTTGAAAGGATCCATCAATCAGGGGACATTGATATATTCCCAAAAATTGTCGATGGCAAGAGAACCTGCCACTGATGACTGCAAGTCTCAAGGAACTAAAAAATGACTCTAGATTCCTATCCTAGAATAAATGATCTAAAGTTGATGGGATGAAATCCACTGGAAGGAGGGAATTAAGGCATCCCAAATCATCCAACATGAGGTACTCAGCAAAGCTGTATAATGTGGAATGACTCGATCATAATGCGCATGAACCAGTAACAGTACCGGGAATGGCCGACATGCAAAGTCAAGAGAACTGAGGAATGGTCGACTCAGGTTTCAACTTCCTTTGAACAAGAGCATAAAGGCGAATGGTGACTGAATGTAGGTAGCATAGACTTAATATAGAAAACTAGGACATCTCTGCAACACAGAAGGCATTGATAGAGGCTCCATAGGGACTGGAAGCTTAACCAATCGATGGAGATAAACTCAAAGAAACAAGTACAGCTCCTAAAGTCAAACTATTAACCCAACCAATGGATGTGATATACAGTGCTCTGTTTGAAGGCGACATGACTCGAATGCTGCCAAAGATAACATCCTTTCTTGTCCATCTTTTTGGTTTTTTGATTTTTTTTTGGACTTTTTCAAATATTTTGAAAATATTGAAAAAGAATAAAAGTGCTTTATAGTTACAGACTAGGAGGAGACAAGTGTCAATGGGACAAACAAACTAGTTCCAAGCAGCGGAACATACCAATGCTCAATGCAAGGACACATGTGTAGGATAACGAAAATCGAGGGAAAGTCCCCTCCTGATAAAAATGGGGAATCCAGCTGCAAAGGATAGGTAAAATGGCTATGCGTGGCTAGAAATGAGACAAGCTTGGGCTATATAGCTGATAATCAAATTCAGGGAAGCAAAACTCATGATAATGCAATTACAACTTGATATAAGGGAGTCCCAGGGAGAAAGGCCAGCAAAAAGATCAAGAGGAGTATGAGGCTCTTGCGCAAAGTCATGGCGATACTATACAAAGGACTCCCGCACCCTAAAGGAAAAATGTCAGCATGGGCACAAAATGTAAAAGAGGAGCTAACTAGGGCACCCATGTATGGTCCAGCTCTACTATTCACATCATGTAACTTCTAAAAGCAACAAGACGGTTCCGTGATAAGATAGAATGGGTGCGTACCCAAGGTTATAATGAAACAGTCATAAGGTCATGCAAAGTGCAAATGGAGATGAGACCTAACCTATATGCCATTTTAGACATTCTACCTGAGATCGACATGAACAGGTCAACACCACGGTCGAAACAACGCTCAAAATGGATTCCTACATCATCAAATTAGTCCAAAATGGTCAGAAATGGTCCAAAACTACAGAAAGTGCATAAAAAATTTCAAAAATTTCAATTTTTTTTTATAAATAGTAAAATATTCAAAAATTCCAAATCATTTGAAATTTTTACCCATTGGAGCTCAAAACTTGCAATGTGAAGTCTGGGAGTTTCGTCCAGCAAAATTCGACACCGTTTGTTCTAGGTAACTCCTCATGTACTCCTCTTTCTATTTCATGCAATTCTTTTCAAATTCCAAGGTCAAATTTAATTTTTAAACCGGTCTAAAATGGTTGTTTCGGCCCACGTGGATATTGGGGTTTTTTTCATGTATATGGATGGCTATACATGGAAAAACTTCCCAAAACTGCGTACATACACAATTGTTTTGCAAACAGTCGCGTATGCAGCCACGCACAAGGTTTTTTAAGGTTTCTAATGACCAAAAATCAATTTTAATGTGTAGGATGGTTCTAGAATGGAGAGAGAGAGAACATGGAGATGTGGAAGAGGTTGTTCAAAGTGACTTTTTGGCTCAACAATCTCTACGCACATGCGGTTTGTACAAATTTTGGTGTCTTGGTAGCCTGAGGTCCAAACCAAGATTGCTACAGATGCTAGTAGACTACTGGGATCTAGACTCAGAGTCTTTTCATATCGACGGGATGTCTCTTACTATAAAGATTGAGGATATATATATTTTATTACTGGATTATCCCGACGGGGAGAGGTGGTGAACCTAGGCTCTCACGGGCCCAGAGGTGCCCTTACCATTGATGAGTACATTGTAGTATAGTTTTTTTTGGACACAGAAAAGGTTGGGAGTCAAATCCCGACAAACTCTATACAAGTACTGGGACTGAAGGCCATACTATTGGCAATTGGTAGGATAGCCGGTCTCGCATCACTCCACCAGGCCTCACGGCCATCTATGTTCTATGCGGTGGACTGTATGAGACCCATAGTATACAACTGGAGCACTGCACTATTGAGTAACATGAAGTAGCAGCTAAGTGACTGCAAGATGGGCAGGGTGAGAAACTTCAGTTTCGGCAGCATACTGAGCACGTTATTCTTTGAGTGTGTACCGGGGCTAAGCCCTAGAGTGGACATTCCTCTACATGGATTTTGGGATCCGACCCAACGACGTTGAGCCAATGTTATGCGTAGACTGGGTGGAGGTAGGGTGGCTAACCCCTACTCAGCAGACTTTTTTCCATGGTGGCGGCAGCAGATCATTGCCATCGATGATTATCCCTCTACAGGGATAGATTTCTAGGGAGATCCGGACATGCCCCTACCACCAGGAGCATCCTAGGGTGATATAGGTATTGAATCTCAAACTCACTTTTTAAGTTTTTTGAATTAAAAAAAAAATTGTGTGTTTTTTGATGTATTTGACTCAAAAGACATGTTTTGGTGTGATGACACATAGTGACAATCTGTCATGTGTATGCAGATGTTGGACCATGGTGGCCTGACGGTTTCCCTCGTCATAGATGAAGGGGAAGAGGAGATGACATCATGGGTGTGGATGCGGAGCGGACACTATAAAGTATCTACACAAACTTTGTACGCTTGACACATAGGGTACCCATGGTGCAAGTTGAGGACTTGCTTGAGGGCATGGAGTGCCAGGTGGTTGGTGTACCACGAGCATGGGTGCGCTTGTTTAGATGACTAGCTAGAGCCATGGTGTTCTATCATTATTAGAACCCCCCTCCTCCACCTCAGGCTTAGAGACCTGAGAGTGCTTCATTTTTGTACTACCGTGTATTATATTTTGGTGGCTTGGATGCCCTACTTTTGTATTATGACACTTATGTATTATGACGTCACATTTTGGATGTTTATTGAAATTTTTTTATGATGATCGATTTATTTATTTACATGTGTGTAAAAATGTATGTTTGTGATGTGCTTATGGTCTATGAAACAAATTCCAATCTAACACATAGTTAGCATATGAGTTAGCAACTTGATTAAAAATTCTTGAAACATGTATGTATGCTATGTTCTCAAATTGCCATTCTAACAATATCACATGTAAGAATCTTCATAATAATGTCATATCCCTAACATGATACAAGCCATTAAGTTGTGAAACTACTAACTGCGAATCAAGATGTACCTCAAGAGAGAGAACACCATGTGAAATGGCATCCCGTAATAACTTGATAACGACGCTATACTCAGCATCATTGTTCGAAGAAGGCCATAAACATACACCTCCTGAAGACAATACCTGACCCCTAGGAGTGTAAATCACCCAAGTAGCAGATGCTGAATTTTGAGTGTGGCGGCTAGCACCATCAGCAAATCCTATGCAAGCGGAAGACTCCATTGACATCTTCCATAAGAAATGAAAGCTAATCAACAAACCCGATCACCATAAGAAAACCTAACTATGCAAAAAAACTGTACAATAATATACAATAATCAGCCTTGGATGAAGATCATGCATAGTATCTTTTAAGATAGAGCCCATTTCTAGGCTCCACTAAGGATGTCCCTTCATAATCCACCAGCTCATAGGCACCCTTCTCTAACACATGTTTGACTACGTAAGGACCATGCCACATGGGATTAAACTTTCTTGCCCCCAAGGGTTCTTTAGCTTGATCCCACAAAAGGACCAAATCACCTTCACTAAACCTCCTTGGATGAATAGATTTATCATACTGGACCTTAACACGACGATTATTAACTTCTAGAGCCACTAAGGCATCCCGGTGTTGCTCATCAAGCTGCTCTAAGTGGACCAAACGTTCCTCCTATGTGCAAGTGTCTAGTAAAATATTTATAGCTAGCTTCAATGAAGGGATTTCACATTCAACCAGCAAGACAGACTCCACCCCATGTATGAGCTGATATGGAGAGAAACTAGTGGCAGTCTTAACCGTGGTCCTATAGGCCCACAAAGTAGGATATAGCATGATATGAGAATTCGTCTTGCTTTGCGCGATGGTTCGTTGGAGAATGGACTTAAGTGATTTATTCAGTGCTTCAACCTATCCATTCAGTCGAGGGTAATAAGAAGAGGAGTGCTCCTGCTTATACCCTAAATTCAAATCCAACTCTTCCATCATTCTATTCTAAAAGTCCCTACCATGGTCAGTGACAAGCTCTTTCGGAATGCCTAACCAAGTAATAATTTGGTTGAACACAAAATGCATGGCTGTCTCACCATCGGATTTTACCATGGGCATAGCCTCTGCCCATTTCATGAAATAATCAACAGCCATTATAATGTGATGATTCCCCCGAGCCGAAGCTGGGTTGTAATCCATGAAGTCAAGCCCCCACTTAGTGAAGGGATCGACAGTGATAATTGGATGTAATGAGGTAGGATGTGAGCACATATTGCGTGCAAGCACCTGGAAAGGGTGACACTTCTTGATCACATTGACACAATATTTGAAGATCGATGGCCAAAAATATCCCACTCTCAAGATTTTTTGGGCTGTAGAAATCCCAAATAAATGACCACCACACACCCCTCTGTGGAAATCATTCAGCACAACCTCAGCCATATCATGGGTTAAGCAACAACGTAAAATGGAATCTACCCCATGGTGGTACAAAGTGTTATCCACTATAAGGTAGTTCTTATATACATGATGTAATCATCGTCGCTCATCCCATGAAAGGTGAGTAGGGACCTTCAACGTTTGTAAATATATAATGATATCCTCGTACCATGGATCCAAAGTTTAGATAAGGAAAATATGCTCATCAAAGAACATATCCTCATAAACCTCCTCCTCCATATTTGGAAAATCAGAAATGAGCTCCGCAAAGAGTAACGATTTCTTCGATTTCGCCAAAACGAATTCAAGATCGAATTCTTGCAAAATAACAATCCACTTATTATACTTTCCCTCAATCATACTTCTTGTGAGGATGAACTGAAATGGATTGACGTAAGCTACCACCAAGGTTCGGTGAAGGAGAATGTAATGTCTCAATCTCTGAACCGCATGAACGGTGGCCAAGGAAAGTTTCTCCACATGAGAATAACGGATCTTCGCGTCAATAAGGTTCCGGCTCAAATAATATATGACATGCTCATAGAGCTCCTCATCCTCCTGAACCAAAACCATACCAATCGTCTCCATGGAAGCAGCCACATAAATCAATAAATCATGGCTATAGTCAGGTGGACTAAGCACGGGGACCGATGCTAAGGTTCGTATAAGAGCATCAAAGGACTCATGGGCTCGCTCATCCCAGCAAAAAGTAGTGTCCTTATTTAAAAGATGCATAAATCCTTTAGTCAAATTTGAAAAATTAACCACGAATCTCTGCAAGAAATTTTCCATGCCTTGCAAACACTGAATATGTCTAATATTACGTGGGGGAGACAATTGAAGTATTGCCTCAACCTTTAAGGGATCAACTCTTATACCCTCCTTGGATACAATGAACCCTAGCAAGTGGCCAATGGTTACGTAAAAGATGCACTTATGAGGATTGAACGTAACTTGGTAATGGCGGTATATTTCAAATACTAATCTCAAATGGTATGGATGACGCACTCTCAGACGAGAATGGGCAGCAAGATCATCCAAAAACACTTCGATAATTGTTTTGAGATCATGAAAAATCAAGGTCATAGCCCGCTGAAACGTAGCTCTGGCCTTTTTAAGATCGAAAAGAATCTTTCGATATGCAAACGTACCCCAAGGACAAATAAATGCAGTTTTATGTTGATCCTCGCATTTGATCTAAATCTGATTATATCCGGAAAAACCGTCCATAAAGGAGAATACCTCACTTCCCGCACACTCATCCAAAATCTAATCAATAAATGGTGTGGGAAAATAATCCTTAGGACAATCATGATTTAAATCATGGAAATCAGTGCATATGCGGATTGCTCCCTATTTCTTATCGACAGGAAGGGGATTTGAAACTCACTTCATCAAGGGAACATGATAGATAAAATCAGCTTTCAATAACTTTTCTATCTCAGCCTTAATAGAGGGTGCTTTTCTAGGATTCACCACACGCAAACGTTGTCGAACGGGTTTCACATTCAGATAGGTCTTAATTTCATGTTCAACAATATGAGGGTCGATACTTGGAATCTCCTTGTACAACCAAGAAAATATGTCACGAAACTCTTTAAATAGCTCGGTATACTCTTTGATTTCATCAGGGGAACAATCCGCCCCAAGGTAGACATTCTCAATTTTTCTAGGATCGCGAGAAATATTGATAGGAATAGTCGGTGATAAATTCTCCATGTTCCCATTAGCCATCTGACCAGGAGAGTTTACTGGAACCATGGGACTACCAATTTTCTCACTAAGAATCTCCCTAAATTCTTCACGCTCCATATGGTTAAGCTCGAGAAGAAAATATGATCTATGATGGAACTCTTCCCAAGGTGGCTCAACCCCAGACATGGCCTCAATAATGGCTTCATCTAATTGCAAAAAACCATTGAGGCAATCATGTGCATGAGAGGACTCAATTTCTCATGCATGCAACACATATGGGTCCTGCTACTCCATCCGCAAAGAGGAAGGACTAGGCTCTGCAACAAAATCAAGATTTGCTTGATATGCTATAATTGCTGCAGGAAACAACACATCCATTTCGATAGGTCCATTCGAAGGAATCGGTGAAGGATGAATCCAAGAATCTTCCATATGGGTAGTGCGAAAAGACACCGACTTCAACGAAGATGAATCCCCACCGAAACTAGATCCGATCATAAGAATGGGGGCAGGACAACTAATGGTCCCCATAAGGGATGGATACATACCCACACCCACACTCCCAGTTGCTGGCTGAGAATGATCAATAATCAGGATAGAAGCTCCTAATGATGCATTGACACTTGGATTACGGAATGATGTCTGATCAATCGTAACAATCTCCCCATTAAATGAAAAGCATACTACTCAAAATAGAGAAGATGATACAACTTGCATACTATACATCCAATTCCCCAGTAAAAGATTGTAGTCAAGGGGTGCATCAACCACCTCGAACTCGATCATGACGGTCTTCCCTCCCAACTGGACCTTAAGAGAAGGAAGAATCCTGTGCAGTAGAAATGATCTACCATCAAAGGCATTTAACATGGTAGCAGATTGAGACAACTTGGGAGAACCCAAACCCTTCCAGCATGACAAAGACATCACAGAAGAAGCAATGCCTTCATCAATCACAATGCCTTTGACGGTCATATTAAGACACTCTACATGAATCAAAAGAGACATGTAGTAAGGCAAGTGAGGCTGTAGTGCCATGGTTTCAAATTTGATGACAGAAGAAGAGTTATCATCATTAATCTCAAGAGTAGAAAGCAAGGCTTTCCTTTGTGGTGGACAACTCTAAAGTACTTCAAGTGCGGACATTGCACAAGGAGTTTGGCCCAAATCCTCGACAACAAAATAGTTTTGGGAGGCTCAAGCATTAGGATTGTGCCCCGAACGCTTTACGACTCCCTTAGGAATGCGAGGTGCAGATTTAGGTTTATCCATAGGGTTTTCAATATGCAAAGGGATCTCGGGTGGAGTGGGTTCTTTTCCAAGGTTCGGTTGTGACGAACCATTATCTTTCGCATGAGTCACAACCTTAGTAGCACGTACCATGTTGATGCAACCATGACCATTATTGGCTTCCGGTGGATTTTGATCTCCACTCGATGCACAATGAGGATCATTGGTCCTCGAGTTCATATTTTGATGATGGGGTAAAGGATTAGTTATAATAGCTGGGCCATGTGCTATGAATCTTGAGGCATCTTCCATATGAGGGCACAAGTGAGTGAGGTGGTCCTCCTTACGTAATTTGCAAGAAAACTTAACCTTACATTTAGACTGTTTGTCCCCCTCAGCATTGCGGGCATTCTTGTCATTAAGACTATCATTTTCATTCTTGTTCCCACCCTTAAAATTATTTTTACCCTTTTCCTTATTCCTTTCGGGCTGTTGGTTGCCCTTCTGGTCCGACGATTGCACGAAAAGTACACTCACCATTTGTGTGGGTTGAGACAAAGCCATGGCTTGTCCTGAGGCGGATTGGTTAATAGACAATTGACTCACTTGTTTCACAACTGAATCCATAGGTTTGGAACTTGTACAACCCACAATGCCATCGGCATGTGGTCCAGGCTTGATCTTGGGATCGAAACTAGAATGCGAAGCGTTAGGTATGATCTCATATAAAATTCTGGATTAAGCATAAATCAAATCCAGTTTCTGTGCCCTAAAAATTGCTTGTTCCTCGTTCTAAACTCCGGATGTAGAAACATCCTTCGCGATGTAAGGTAACAACGATTTAAGAAACCACTCAAGGAGAAATTCTGGCGGTATGAAAGATTTAATCAACCTCTTCTGTCTATGCCACTCTTGGATATGGTCTAAGATATGTGTGGCTTTATCTTGTCAAAATTTTGACAAGAGTTTTGTACCAATGTTGTAATGCACGCGTAGCTGGAAGTGATTGAGGAAAGTCATCGCAAGGTCATCGAACAATACGAATTCCCCCCTCGGTAACTCTATATACCATTTCATTGTCGACCCGATGAGGGTGCGTTGAAATAGCCTTAAATGAATGGAGTCATCATGTAAGGAATTGGAAGAGCACCAAAGGTGAAAATTAGTGACATGTTCACTAGGATCTTCTCCTGCTTTGCCCTCGAACTTGGGAATGTCCAAATGAAGCTTGTTAGGGACAGCTGGGAAAGTCAGTTCATGAAATACCGGATCGTTCATGAGTCTTGATAACTCAGGTAAATTTAACATTGTGGGAAAAGTGAGCCTAGGTTGAGCCGGTCTATGCCGCGCTCCCTAATAATTCTGATTGCTGTACATACCATGGCCTTGGCCATAATATCCTCCTCCCATTTGACCCGTGTAGGGCTGCATGGAAGCATTATGATGTGGTGTGCCTTGACTATGTAGTGCTACAAAGCCATAATTAGAGGAGTAAGCAGGTTGTTGATACCCGCACCCATAAGATTGATAGTTCTGTCCATATTGCGGTCCATAATATTGTCCATGAGAAGTTCCATAAGGTGTCCCAAGGGATGTCCCATGAGAAGCTTTATAATTAGGAATATGGGGAGCTCCTTGAGATGGAATGTGAGAGGATCCAAAACAAGAATATGACCTCCCAAGACAGTAGGAGGTACTTGACTCTGGGACACTACTATGTGAACAATCGCAGTATGAACATAACCAGTAGCAATATTTCGGCCTGAAGGACCACGTGAATGAGGAGGAGGAAGGGTTGTCAAAAATGCATTCGAAGGAGTAGGGTTTGACGACGAAGGGACATGTGAAGGGATGTAAGTGGTATTCGTTGGAGCAGAGTCCCGTAGCTATAGGAGAAGCTACCATTTTGGCGGATAGACAGTTTTGACGGAGATAAAGAGATAAGGTAAAGCTACGATGTTGTAGCATGTTTCTAGCTGCAGAGCAGAGTCGGAAATCGTGACTATTGGAATAGAGAAGTCAAGGAAGACGACAGTACCTGAGCAGCCGAGAAGAGAGAGCTCCACCACTGCATTAAAGGCAGCAACAAAGATAAGAGGGCTCAGCTACCCTCATAAAGGAAAAGGAGCGACGAGGCCAAGGTATTGAAGACGAAGGACGGAAGACGGGAAGTGGTGCATAGTACCCATGGTCAGCGCTGGGAAGCATGGAAGACTGCAGAGAGCAGTGGTGTGATGAAAAGTGGCTACCCCAAGTACAGATATGCCGAACTGTCACTAGCTATGGTTTGGGTTACTATTGGGACAGGCCCACAGTGTTGTAATGGCGAGACCTTCAGGCCGCCTATAAAGGGATATATTTTGTATTGTAAAAGGGTTGATCAGGAAGTTAGACAAGTAGACACTCAGACTGTTGTAATATAGAAGCTGAGCTCTAGTTCTGTTATCAGCGGTAATTATCTTACTATAACCAGTAGCTAGCTCATTGAGCCCATATGTAACAATCCACAGGGATTGAGGGAGAGAGAGAGAGAGTGAGAGTATATTGTAAGAAGGAAATATAGAGAAGAGATCTAAGAGAGAAGGGCTCCAGGCTGTGTATGGAGTTACCCAGAAGACATCTAGCTGCATATGCGGTGCAGCAGAACTATGTACCTCTCTCATGTTATAATATAGAAACACAGTTCTATGGACGTAGCTTCTACCCTGGAAGTGAACCACGTAAAATCAGAGCGTTATGTGATTGATTCATGTGATTGTATTTACTTGTTATATCTGTCATTCATTACATGAACGTTGCTTACAGTAAAGGTATGTATGTGTTATTTAGTTCACTGCACAGTTAAAGGATAAATGCAAGTTAAAGTATTTATATTCTATATAAGAGTTTGCCTAAGTTGCACTCAAGACAGTTAAGCGTCGTAGTGTAAAACAGTCCTGGATGTTGAGTCCTGTAAGTTGAACACAAGTAACACTGAGTACGTTGAGCCACGACGATAGGATATCGCAGGGAGGCGATATCCCACCAGCAGAGGAGCTGTGGTGCGCGATACCGCGGTTTAAGGATTGAGCGTAGGAGAGAGTTACGTGTTGCCCAGGACGCGGCGATGCGATAAGGTTGGATTCATCGCGAGTAAGAGGAAACTGCACATCGCTGAGAGAAAACTACGCATCACAGAGAAGAGAGAGACATCTCGTGGGCTAAGAAGAGCTATGAGACGCAGCAAGATTCCATACAGAACTTGGTCGAGACACTTGAGTCTTTGGCCAACCCATTAGGATCACTTCGGGTGAGACTTCAAGCCGCTCCGCGGTCTGTTGCTGAAAGGGCTAGTGAGCTAGGGGTGTTGTTGGTTCATTATAGTAAACCCGGGTCTGCCCAGTGACCAACAAATGGTTCTGTTCCCGGTTTTGAACAAACTAAGCACTGATGTTCTGTTGGCATCCTACTAGAGATGAACTCAACGAGTGGGTTTGGTCTAAGGTGAAAGAGTTTGCCGAACGCGAGAACAAGAGTCCTAGACTGAGTACAGAGGAATGGTTAGAAAAACATATCATTACAGACCTGCATGCGATATTTTTTGCGACCTTTGGGAATGAGCTTTACGACTTGTTATCAAAGTTGACTGATAAGAACATATTCAAGAAGAAAAGAAACATTTTCTGGACACCGGAGCTAATTCAGACCGTGAAGAACCTTGATAATCCCATTACGAGGACAGTAGACTTCTGGCTTGCGAGTGTGCTAGAAGGCTTCGTCACAGAGTTTGCAGTTGACCAGAGAAAAAGCTTCAGCGAGGATGAGTGGTACTTCTTCAAAGGATATCGCGGTAAGTACCTCAAATCTTTAAACTTGTCCATTAAGATGTTACTATATGAAAAATGAAGAATGGATCTAGTTTCAGATGAATAAGTAAAGATAGTAATGTCACAAGACTTTGAGAGTGATTTTGATGACATTGGACGTACACATAGTGGAAAGAAATATAAAGTAGATTTCAGCTCTCCCATATTTGAAGACAGTTCAGATAATACTAGACAACAGAGTCATAGCCATACAGAAAGAACAGAAGGGGGTATCCCTTACCACCCTTACACCCCAAAGAAATAGATCAAGACTCAGAACATTCCTGTAGGAACTCCATCTAGTAGCTCCCAGATAGTACATACTACTGCTACATCACCTCCACCTACACCACCGAGTGGTAGTAACATAGCAAATCAACACCCACCTCATAGAAATAGAATGGGGGATGATATGAAGCTACCTATCTTTAACGGTACAGGGGCAGAGGACCTAGAGCAGCATTGATTTCTATGTGAAGCCGTGTGGACCATTAAAGCAATCAATGATGATAATAGTAAACTTATACAGTTGGTCACCACATTGAGAGAACGAGCCTTAACATGGTATATGAAGTATACCTCAGCGGTACCCAGAACACTTGTCCAAGTCAGGACCGCCATGATTAAAGAGTTTAAGAAACCTAAGTCTGAGTCACAGTGCATTACAGAGCTCAAAGACATCAAACAGTTACTTACAGAGTCAGTGTGGGACTTCGATAAAAAATTTAAAGCCCTTATAGACCAAGTTAGCTTTGAGTTTGCGCCGGAGCAGCATAAGGAATGGTTTATTGTAGCACTTCTCCCTCACATCAGACTGCCATTAATGCAGCAGAAACTCCAGACGCAGGATGATGCGTTGGAGATGGTGATGAAACTAGAGGCTTCACCTCTAGCTGAAACCAGCACAAGTATGACAAATCTGCAAAACCAGTTGGCTAATCTCACGATATAGATGCATGACCTTAAGAAAGGGAAAGAGGTTGCGCAAGACATATGGTGTGTAAAGTGTAAAGCACAAGGCCATACTAAAGATAACTGTCCAGTCTTTGTAGAATATATATCAACTGGGGCTCTTAACCCCTTACCACAGACCCACAGGCCGTGGTGTGAAATATGAAAAACAAGAGGACACCTACCTCACCATTTCCCTCTACTTTAGAAGTACGTGCAGACACCTAAGAACTTATACTGCGTCTTCTGCAAGTCCGTAGGCCATGATGAACATGACTTTCGAGCCTATGATCTCATGGTCGGGAGCAAGCAATACTTTTACAGAGTCCAATCAGAAGCACAGGGTCCAGCAGCAGGACCATAGTATGATCAGGCTCATGTTGGCCGTGGAGGAGGATTCAGAGGACAAGGACGTGGAGGAGGCTTTGGCCGTGGAGAAGGCTTTGTCCGTGGTCGCGGACCAGTCACTTGTTACAAGTGTGGAGTTGTAGGGCATTATGCTAGGGACTGTCAGAGCCCTACCACCACATGTAACTATTGCAAATATTATGATAACGCTATAGAATACTGTCCTACCTTGATAGCTAAGATCAGAGAACCTAAGCCAGCAGTACACCAAAACATCCAGCTTATTGCTGCTGAGTAGAAAGAACCAGAACCAAGAGTCAACATTGTGACTCATAGCAGTGCTTCCACCAATGGAACATCGCAGGATACTAAAACAAACACAAGTCACGAGTGGGTGCGTAGAGCTCGTAACAAAGCAACACCACTTGACCTATAGAAGAATAAAAAGACATTTCAGGAAGCTAAGACTTTCTTTGATGACCCTATGCAATCAGTATCGCAGGTACCGTCATCTAGGGGCGTACTACAGCAAGCACCTTATGGCGTTAGCGCTGAACAGATACCGCAGGCTACCACATCGGGCACATGCGATGAGGACGAGTTGACAGGAAGTGTACAATCCTTCCTACGGAGTTGTTTAAAACTTGTGAGAAATGAGCAAGCTATCGGAGAACTTCAATGCATCATAGATAAGTGTCAGCCATCTTCTTCCGTGAGCAGCGCATAGCGTGCTATTCATAATATTATGGGACATACAAGAACAGGAAGAGAGATGCGACTCACAGCACAGGTTGGAGAATTTGAAATGGACGAGGTAATCCTAGATCTAGGATCAAAGGTAAATGTTTTGACTAAGCAGACATGGGAACAGATGGGTAGACCTAAGTTAGTCAGATCGCCTATCCATCTGAGATTAGCTAATCAGTAGCGGGCATCACCAAAGGATCGATTACCGCAGGTGCTAGTTGACAGTGACAGAGTTCGCAGCTCTACGGACTTTGAAGTTATAGAAATCATTGGCGATAGTAGACCATATCCAGCACTACTAGGCATTGATTGGGCGATCGGTAACATGGCCATTATCGACTTAAAGAGAAGACAAATGACCTTTGAAGACACGTAGATCTGGGTCATCACATCGTTGGATCCTCTTCAGGGTCCTAGATACATTGAACCTATCCATGCAGAGGAAGAGGCACGTAACATGGAGAGTCTCTATCAGATGACCGCGAACCAAAGTGACTACATCAATCCAACCGTAGAAGGGAACATTAGTTGGCGATGCGATAGCTCATGCACATCGGATTTAGATGTTGTTCTAGAGAACTGGTAGAACAGACTTTATGAAGTCTCAGCGCGCAGATGTGCGTACATGACTAAGTCATTGCGATGGATTGGCGCAGAGATCAACGAGATTCCATCATTTCATGATCTAACAGATATCCAGGACTTTCTCATGCAGTTTGAACAACAAATTCCTCACAAGCAGAGGATCGCAGCTATGGACCTTGCAGTACGAGCCACACCTGCAATATGGTGGTATGCACATAAACAGAATATCGCATCATGGGATGATCTTAAGAGATTGATGGCGATTATATTCTCTACTGATAGAGAGTATGTCCAGTAGAGATGCACAGGAGAAGGTGACCCCAGGTCACATATTCAGACATGCAAACAGAATTGGTCGGACATTCCTGAGGATGAATGGGTTCACCAATTCGTTCACACTTTGGACACAGTTCCAAGGAACTAGTACACAGAGACTCAATTGCGCAAGGGAACGACTACATGGCCACTTATGACAGACATCTTTCTACTCACCTTCGCTTTCAAATATGAGTATCCAAATGTTGATCAGGCCCTAGATGTAATAAAGATCAAGATATTTGAGGATTTTACCCCATCAGTACAAACTCAACCTGAGTGGGCCATCCAGTTAGAAGATGCGCTCGAGTGCTATAACTTCGAAGTAGAACCAGAGGAGGAGGATGAGGATCCTTGCAACATCAACATTCCAGAGTCAAAGGGGACTTGTGATGTTGATGGATTGAAGCTACAGATTCCAGCAATCACGGATCCCATCAAGATTAAAAAGATCAATAATGGCACAGACACAGAACCAAAGTTTGCCTCTATTGGAGCCTATTGGACTGATGAAACAGTCGGACAGAATGCAGCACTCGCCACCAGCTATTAGAGAAAGGAAGATGAGTTAAGAACATATGAAGAAAGAGAACAGAATATCTGTCAAGTCTTACAGAGCATCGCATTGGAGTTACCCCAATGTAATATTGAGTTTGCCTTACTGCTCCCACAGAAGGTAAGAAGAGTTGCAGACAGAGCAAAGGCTCTAGAGGAAACAGTCACCAGGATGGAAGAAACGGTGGCCAAGATGGAGGAAGACCACAAAGCACAGATTGCTGAGCTTGAGGCTAGACCACCGGGCACCCCCCAGGTAGACAAGGAAGCCAGAGTAGAGGCCTTCCGACTCACTTCCACGCAGATGAAATATCGTATAGACGATGCACTGTCGGTGCTCGCTGATGCGACGAACACATGGCCGGAGTTAGATGAGCCTCCCGAGAAAGTAGCAATCCAGCAAATTATTCAGTAGATAGAGAATACCACAGCAGCAATGAAGGAAGAAATCAAGATCTTAGCAGCTCTTCAAAAGATGAGAAAGACGACGGAGATGAACCGCTTGCAGCAGGAAGCACAGTGGTTGAGAGCAAAGGAGATACACATCAATGACCTGATTCAACCATATCAGGAACATATCACAGAGCTAGTCGATGCGGTTGAGCAGAAAGTTGGGGATTTCACTGCCACTAGAAATGAAATTGATGCAGCAGAAGACTCCACTATTAGTCAAGCTATGCTTGACTCGGCACAAGAGCGTGTCGCAACTATGGAGAACGAAGTCACAGGACTTCAGGACAAGCTTCAAGGCACTTCGCAGGAAGCCAAGGAGAAGATACAACAGGAGAATCCCACTGGTAGTGGCTCGGGGATGAGCCACAACTAAGTGTTAGGGGACTATTTGAGCAGAGTCTTGTAGCTATAGGAGAAGCTGGCATTTTGGCGGATAGATAGTTTTGACGGAGATAAAGAGATAAGGTAAAGATACGATGCCGTAGCATGTTTCTAACTGCAGAGTAGAGCCAGAAACCGTGACTGTTGGAACAGAGAAGTCAAGGAAGACGATAGTACCTGAGTGGCCAAGAAGAGAGAGCTCAACCACTGCATTAAAGGCAGTGGCGAAGATAAAAGGGCTCAGCTACCCTCATAAAGGAAAAGCAGCGATGAGGTCGAGGTATTGAAGACGAAGGACAGAAGATGGGAAGCGATGCATAGTACCCATGGTCAGTGCTGGGAAGCATGGAGGACTGCAGAGAGCAGTGGTGTGACAGAAAGCAGCTACCCCAAGTACAGATATGCCGAATTGTCACTAGCAAGGTTTTGGGTTACTGTTGGGACAGGCCCACAGTGTTGTAATGGCGAGACCTTCGGGCTGCCTATAAAGGGATATATTTTGTATTGTAAAAGGGTTGATCAGGGAGTTAGACAAGTAGACTCTTAGACTATTTTAATATAGAAGCTGAGCTCTGGTTCTGTTATCATCGGTAATTATCTTACTGTAACTAGTAGCTAGCTCATTGAGCCTGTATGTAACAATCCACAGGGATTGAGGGAGAGAGAGAGAGAGTGAGAGTATATTGTAAGAAGGAAATATAGAGAAGAGATCTAAGAGATAAGGGCTCCAGGCTGTGTGCGGAGTTACCCAGAAGATCTCTAGCTGCATATGTGGTGCAACAGAACTATGTACCTCTCTCATGTTATAATATAGAAACACAGTTCTGTGGATGTAGCTTCTACCCTAGGAGTGAACCACATAAAATCAGAGCGTTATGTGATTGATTCATGTGATTGTATTTACTTGTTATATCTGTCATTCATTACATGAACTTTTCTTACAGTAAATGTATGTATGTGTTATTTAGTTCACTGCACAGTTAAAGGATAAATGCAAGTTAAAGTCTTTAAGTATTCTATATAAGAGTTTTCCTAAGTTTCACTCAACACGGTTAAGCATCGCAGTGTAAAATAGCCCTGTATGTTGAGTCCTGTAAGTTGAACATGAGTAACGCTGAGTACGCTGAGCCGCAACAGTAGGATATCGCAGGGAGGCGATATCACACCAGCAGAGGAGCTGTGGTGCGCGATACCACGGTTTAAGGATCGAGTGTAGGAGAGAGTTACATGTTGCCCAGGATGCGGCGATGCGATAAGGTTGGAGTCATCGTGAGTAAGAGGAAACTGCGCATCACTGAGAGGAAACTGCGCATCGCAGAGAAGAGAGAGACATATCGTAGGCTAAGAAGAGCTGCGAGACGCAGCAGGATGCCATACAGAACCTGGTCGAGACACTTGAGTCTTTGGCCAACCCATTAGGATCACTTCGGGTGAGACTTTATGCCACTTCGTGGTCTGTTGCCGAAAGGGCCAATGAGCTAGGGGTGTTGTTGGTTCATTATAGTAAACCCGCGTCTTCCCAACGACCAAAAATATTCCCTATGTTCACTTGTCTCGGTTCTAGTATCCATATATGACTACTAACACTAGTTCTAGGACAGACATGTCAGGTAGCTTCCACCACCGAGATGGAAGGTGCAACGTGACTAGTTCTCCCAAATCTCTCCACATGGAAAGGAATAGGAGTGCCCCTAGGCATAGTGCTAGGTTAAATTTTCGACTTGGCATGATGTGCCAGATCATTTGTAGAGATATTAGGTATGCCATAACGAATATAACTAGTGTTTGTGGGTTCATGAGGAGTCTCATCACCTGGTAACCAACACCGGTGACCTGTGAATGATGGATCATAACCAGAATGTGAACGTATTTCTAGTGAAGGATCATATACAGGAGTATAATCTACATCCCCAACCCCTTGAGGTGGAGATTACATCTCAGGAATCTCATCCTCGCAATCTCCCATTGTGTGTGAATCAATGTGAGAAGTAGTCCTGGAGTGTCTGTTTCTCTCTCCCAAAGGAGGTGGAGATGTGGAAAGTGGAAGTCCTGCTAAATGACAATAATGGTGAAGGACCACACCCAAATCCACAATGACTCAAAAAAAATGAAAAATACTCTATCTAATTATGCAAACCCTAGGAAAACTAGCGTGCATAGAGCATACACCTATACAATGTAAAGCCAAATCACAAGCAAACAAGGGTAGGATATGTGAGCTCCCGAATGAAGCAAGTATGTCTTGCCTAGGATAGGCTTGAGACTGCCATACACAACAAGCGAAGGTTCATAACCAATTATAGTGGCCCTCAGCTTCAACGCATATAGAAACTGTGCTGTCCGATCCCTACCTAGGCAGGACACCTGCAGAATAACCTCTGCGAACGGGGATAATTTTAGGGGCGAATTTTAGCCCAGTGGGATATTTTTCCATGTTTTCTCCCAAAAAATATTCACCATTTTGCATTTTTTGAAGCCCTGTTTCGCCCAATTTTGATGGGGTAAAATTTTTTCACCCTAAAAATTGCCAAATTATTATATAAACGATATAAAATCCTTGGAAATTAAAATATTTTTTGAAAAATCTTGCCAATCATTTTATAGTTGGTGTTTTAAGAATTGGTAATATTTTCCAACATTTATACACTTTTAAATAAGTATGGTTCCTTAAAATCATCCCTTTCTATGAAGTACCCCCTCGATAACCTAGGTAAGGAAACTAAGGTCACCTCAATATAATCAATGCTCAGGCGGACAGTTGCAGGCAATATTGACCGTATGGGCAAGGTAGCAAAGCCCTAAACTCTCAAAAGAGACCCCAGATATGAATACAATCCTGGAAATATCTCCGATGCTACTCAGTTATCACCGGGGACCATCCCAATCATTAACCGCTCACACTTCCTCATGTTTAACTCCCTTGTAAGAGGAGGATCCTGAGAAACACTAATTATACCAAGGAATTTCACTCTCTCATCTGGACGGACACATACATGTTTCGTTTAGTGGTCTTGGAGAATTTACTCACAATCAACTATTCCAAGATCCTAAAACCTAATCTTGTTGGTGCACCCTGTGAAATAAAAAGAGTGTAATTCATGTTATTAAGTACTGATTTTTATTGGCTTATTACTCAAAAGGGAAAATGATCATGCAACTAATGGTGTTATGACGCAACAAGAAGTAAAATGCACACCTAACAATCAATGCAAATGCACTGTGTCGAATGAAAAATGGGGTATGCTACTATGTGAGATGCAAAATTTTCCTTCAAATGAAGATGCAATCTTTCCTATATGAAAATATGACTAATACTTTTCCAAGCAAACCTAGTGCAAGTACCATGCAAAATGCAAAATGCAACAATGCATAATGATGCAAAAAGGAAATATTTTTGTATTTTTTGAATTAAAATGAGATAATAAAGCAAAAGTATGACCCTACAACCCCCAGAATCTGGAAGCACTATCGGACAACACCCAAGCAAAGCACTAAGGTAAAAGAAACCTAATGCACTAATCTAAAAACAAAAAACAAAAAATGCAATGACAAGAACATTCTCAAAAAAAAAAATTAACTAAAAAGCGTCTCTGGTTAGAAACAGAGGTGTATACAGACTCTAGAAGCATCCATGAAGACTCAACAATTATCAAAACTCACCCAGCAACACTCTATCTTCCCCAAAAAAGAAAAACTCAGGGCATACGCGCAACAAACCCATGTATATATGTGGATATCCTAGTAAAAACCGCATGTACATGCAATCGTGAAAACAAAACTCGCGTACAGGAAGAAAAAGAGGTAAAAAAGAATGTAAAAAAATAAGCTGAGACAAAATTTACTCCTATCTGACACTACTAGGCAAACATGCTCTGAGACCCGACTCAGAAATAGAGAAATCAAAGCAATTCAAGAACACTAAATGCCGATAAAACCCCCAAAGGAAATGACTAGGAACTCCCCAGTATGGTCGCCAATTCTATTACGGAGAAAACTTCCTATGGCTTGGGGTACCACAATAGACAGAGTAACCATAGAAATCAATCCTTTCCCATATGCAAGAGAAACCAAACATCTAACACTAAAGGATCTTGAAACATATCTTTTTTCGGACGGTTGATGTAGATCCCCGTTGAGCTTTTCCACTCTCGCTTGTATTCGCAATTTCCTCTCTCAATATTCAGCAAACAAGGCAAGCCTGCTATATAATGGTGTTAGACCTACTCTACCATATATAATCAATAACATATAAGCATTTTAAAAGAATCCATGGATTCAATATTCATTTAAATACATGTTATTGGACAGGAAAAGATATTTCTATTAATATAAATCAGAGATTACAATATTGACAACCTCTGTCGGCACGTCTACGAATCAGAGAAATTGATTCCTCCACCTGGGCCTCCACCACTTCAATTCTCCATCTCTCGATAGCAAGCTCACAAACACAAGCAAGCTTGGGAAGAACACAAAGTGCTCAAAGGAACAAAGGGATGCAGACTCAAGTATAAGCTCCGTCAACAATGGACTATAGTTTTCTTGCTCTTCAATTCCTCTCCCTTCAATGTATCCAAAGGGTTCCTTATATAGTGCTTCAATGGGGTAATGGAAGGTCAAATATGAGCGATCTCAAGGCATATCAAAATCCAAAAGACAAGTGACTCAGATCCACATCAACGAAAACTCCAAAAATATTTGGCCTTTTGCACACATCACAATGTACCCAGGTTTAAGGATCATATCCACGTATATACGCGAGAAAGGGATTAAAAGTCACGTATAGGAAATAATGCATGTTTTTAGGGATGATCTTGGAAACATCAAAGGTACAAAAATGGTCCATGGGGTCTAAAGATTTTGCAAAGGGACAGGGAAGGCCATAAAGGTGTGATCCACCATGTGTGGTAAAATCAGCTGTAACAACGGGCATGGAAGGTAACCCTTGTTGAAAGTGTAGGAGAACGGTGGGTGATTCCTTTGCTTGTGCCTAAGAACCTCTTCAAGGATGCCTAGAAACTGTCTCTAATTATTCTTTGGGAAAGCATATCTTATACCGCTTGTGTCTGTTGTGACTATAGGAGATTTTATAGTGTTTGCTCTGTGGTTTGTTTTTGTTTAGCCGGCCTTAGGGTGTGAAGAGTCAAATTTTCAATCATGGAGGAACAACCTATCAGAAGGTCAAGAAGGTTGCAAAAACTTCCTCTCCCTCAAAGGCAAAGATTAGACACAGACGGTTCTTTCAAACTAGTAGGAGTTAGTGAAGTTCCAGGTGAACCCGAACTTAGCACAAACCGAGTTGATTTAAACACAGTAGAGATAAAAGACTTGCGGGATGACGAGTTTGCAAGAAACTTTAAATCACCTCTTACTGACCTAAACGATCCTGTGATCATCAAGGTTTTTCCTTTCAGTTCACCTATGATCAGTGTTCCTTTGGGAAGACTAATGTCTAGTGCAGGAGAAAGTCCTTCTAACTCCACCTCAGCCACTCTGGCTGAAGGAGTACCACCTCCCCCAATTGGTGCCTCTAGAACAAGTATACCTACTTCCCCTTTAACTCCAGCTAGTCGGGTGGTCCAACCATCGGCTTCCACAAATTTAGTAGGAACTTCAGGTGGAGTGGTCACTAGGATTCCTAGTGTACCTTCTGCTTCAACTTCCTTTACACACATTGCTCAGAGTGGTCCTATAGGATCCTTGTCATTTGTCCAATATTTTCCTTGGAATGGGGGGCACATTCCCCGATTTGCTTCATATGTAGGTCCAACACCTGCATATGTAGCGGTGTAGTTCAAAAACCCTAATCCTTATGGTCAAGGTTTTCAAACTCCGGTTTTAGCTCCTTTCATGAGCTCTCCTTTCTCACTTTTTAGCGGAGGGATACCTTCTCTTGTTTTCCAAACTCCAGATTCAACTGGGATAGCTCGAACCTCATACACAGCACTGCATATGAACAATCCACTTGGCTATGGGTGGAATCCTTTCCAAAGCGTCCCAACTACTTCGCAACCGGTAGCAGGGGGCAACCCCACCTTCACATTTGGGAACCTAGGGGCAAGTCCTTCAAATTCCCAAACTAGTACTTTTCATGCTTCGGTTCGACCCAAGCTCCCTTTCTTGGAAACTTTAAACTTGCCAGACTTGTCGAAGCTAATGAATGAATTGGTGAGACATAATGCCTCTTGGCCACTCGTTCCTACCAAGCTGCCCTCGAATATCCCAAAATTTGAAGGAAAAGTTCGTGAAGAACCAGGGGCTCACATCACCACTTTCCACTTGTGGTGCTCTTCCAACTCACTGAACGACGACACAATTCGGTTGAGACTATTCCAAAGAACTCTAATTAGTGCAGCAACAAAATGGTACATTGAACTGCCCCTTGTTGTGTTTGATAGTTTTTGGGACTTGGCGAATGTGTTCCTTAATCATTTCCAACTTCCTGTCTTGTATGATGCTGGGATAGACTTGTTGTCCACCTTTCGGCAGGACAAAGCCACTCATATTTTAGATGACATCCAAGAGTGGAGAAGGCTGAAGAGGCTTATTAAGGCCACCATCCCTCCCAAGTTGTAAACTAGAATGGTTCCTTAAATCCTTATTGCCATTTATATCTAAGGATGTATCTACTTCGGGAGTATCTAATGAGGAAGAGGCTACCATGAGGGCCCAGCAATTAGATTTGATATATTCTCATTCTAGGATTATATACTAAATTATCACTAATGCACCGAGGCCAACTCATAATGTTGAGAAACCTAATCCTGGACCCCATGCCGATGGTGTGGTTGGTTCAGTAAAATATCCCACTATGGAATCTTTGGCTAAACAACTCCATGAGTTGTCTGTCAAACATTTAATGGTGGAGGTAGGAAAGGCTACCCCATCACCCCAGAATGCAAATGTTTTTGCTCAATCCTCCCAAAAGGGTGATCAGTAGCCCGGTGGGAAAAAGAAGAAGGGGAAGAAAGGTGAGGGAAAGCAACACAGGACAAAACCCACAAACAATGCTAATGGGGGAAAAAAAGAGAAGAAGAAGATGAAATTCCCATGTAAGTTGTGCCAGGAATATCACCTAACCGATCAATGTCCCCTTATGGACCAAGCTTAGAAGCTGCTTAAAAGCCAACAACCGGCTGTCCTGAAGAATCATTTTCCCCAAGGACAAAATTTTGCTTCAGCTTCAAATGTAGTAGGGGACACCCCAAATGCCCCTGACCCAAATTATATCAACATGGTTCGATCCTAGACACTACTCCAAACTAGGAGCAATAAATATAAAATAGAGGCTCCGGAGAAGGGTAAGCCTATAGGTGAAACTTCTAACCCTCTCACGATTCAAAAACCTGCCGAAACTATGCCCACGATACCAAAAGGTGTATTCAAGAAAGCATTGCACAATCCCAACGCTAGGACTATAGCCAATTACTCTATAGTCGAATATTTGGCCCAAACCCCTTGTGCAATGTCGGCTTTAGCGGTGTTACAGAGTTGTCCCGCCCAGCGATATGCACTCTTAGTAGCCTTACGTAGTATGGATTCATCGATCCTGATGGCGAAGTTTAATTTGTCTGATGTCAAAATTCGCCTGCCATATCATGTATCCTTGTCGATAGATGTCATCCATGGAGGAAAAACCATTGGAAGTGTAGTTGTCGATGAGGGTGATTCTACATATGTCATGTCCTTTTCCTATTGGAAAGATCTTGGGTCTCGAGAGCTAGTTCCATTGAACACCCTACTTACTGCTTTCGACGGAAGGTCATTTCATCCACATGGTATCCTCCCCGCTTTTGAGATAAAGTTGGTAGGGAAAGCATGTGTTATACGAAAATCCTATCACCATCATGTGATAAGACCTTTGACATACCTACTTTCCCTTAATCCCAACACTTGGAGAGGAAAGCCATGTTGTTTGTCAATTCTACATAAAAATACTCATCACTGCACTTTCCCTGTTAGATATGAGCGGTTCCTTGCTCACACCTCCTATGCTTTTTTATCCATAAGTGGTGCCATCACCTATTACCCTTGGTCCATAAGCGGTTCTTACCTGAACCTCTCTGTCATAAGAGGAGAAATGCGGTACCCTAGGTAAAATGGGAAAAAGAGAATATTGTCGAGGCTTCTAGATCATGAGCCTCATGTCCTCCCTTATCCCTATCATTGTGGGTTAGTTGAGCTCAAGATCCCCCATCATAGGATATTAGAGGCCACCTCATCCACAAATCTCTCAACCATTCCTATCCATTAAGCCCTATAAATAAGCTCATGGTCATGGTTGAGGGGGGGAACTTCATAGGCATTGTTATGCTGTTGGATTGACCACTTGGCCCAAGCCATTTGAGAGCATAGAGAACAAAGTTGGAGCTTACAGGGATGAAGTGTTGGTTTCATGGAGATGCATGTTGACACTAAGGCTTAATTGGTTTTAAACTTCTCCATTCATCTTAATGAAAAGCTGATTTCCATCCCACATTACTGTTGTTGTTGATTTCACATGTACATGTTGTTAGATTCCTTAGTCACTAACATGGATCAGTAGATTATGTTCTCGTAGCTTTGATGTGTTTGTGTGTTTGATCTGATTGTAGGTGCACAGGTTTACTATCGAAGCATCACATTCCAAGTATATGCGGTCTCTAGGGAGGGTTTTCATCCTTTGTCGTTCATTTGTTCTGGATCTGAGCTATTCAGACCAGTGGAATGCCTTTCTGTCCGCAGAAGGTGAAATATTCCTGCTTATAGCATGTCTGTTGAGGTAGAGGTGATTGATGTGCCTTTGGATTATAACTTGCTTCTGGGGAGAAGCTGGACTTATGCCATGTCCTCTATTGCATTGATCATTTTTAGAATAGTAGTGTTTCCACACGAAGGGAAGTTGGTTACTGTAGACCAACTCAGTTTCACTCGAAAGGGCCACATGGAAACTAATGAGTCCACCATACCATTGGTTGATTAGCTTACACCTAATTCGGATAGATTAGAGGCTGGAATGTATTCATCATTGATGGGCACATTCAATCTTCTAGCTTCGATTAGTTATTTAGGATCTACGAGTATAGGGAAGTCTATTGCAATGGTTGTCGATAGAATGGACCCTTGGTTTCTTCCTTCCCATCATGAACTTGAAGTGCCCTTGTTAGCGACAAAAGTAGCTTACCAAGCTATCATTCATACTGCTTTTGACCCTGTCCTGATTCCTCTCATTCTTAGAGGAGCCAGACAAAACCTATCGGCCTGCTTGGGCAGAGAACTCTTCGCATACTCAATACTGCTTAGATATGGTTTTGCCATCTAATGAAGCCATTTTGTAAGCTATGTGTGGGCGTGATAAGATCTACAAATATCTTCATCATCGATCTTATTTTCTTCTAGAGCTAAGAAGAATTGAAAATCAAGAGTTCCATATGAGACTAGCAGATAGTGCTGATACTCCAATCAATCCCTTACCAAGGGAGGGGATATTTGCTAAGGGTAATATGGAAAACATTTTCATTACTATTACTATCAACATATCCATGAACCCAAACATTGTGGAGAATGTATTTATCGGTGCAAACTGCTCTCTAGAGGAGATTGCTATCTATACATCCTTGTTTAAGGAGTTTCATGAGGTATTTTCCTGGTCATATGAGGAGATACTAGGCATTTATCCATCGATAGTTGAACATGAAATCCGAACCTATCCTGATGCCAAACTAGTTTGACAAAAAATTAGACATGTCAATCCGTGCAAAGCGGTAGCTGTCAAGGCTGAAGTTGAAAATTTGTTGAAATCCGGTTTAATTTACCCGATAGATTTGATAGAATGGGTATGTAACCCTATTCCCATCGACAAAAAACAAGGGAAAATACATGTCTGTAGCAACTTTCACAATTTAAACAAAGCATGTCCTAAGGACAACTACCCTACACCATTCATAGATCAAATCATTGATTCTTGTGCAGGGAGTGAAGTCTTCTCATTTATGGATGGTTTCTCTGGGTATAATCAAATTTAAATTAAACCGGAATACCAACCTAAAACAACTTTTATTTGTCCTTGGGGTACATTCATGTACAAGAAAATTCCCTTTGAATTGAAAAATGCAAGGGCTACTTTTCAATGGGCAATGAATTTTTCTTTTCATGACATCAAATCTATTGTCGAACCCTACCTAGATGATCTACCAGCACATTCTTGAAAGAGGATGGATCACCTAGATCACTTGCATTTAATCTTTGAAAGATGCAAACATTATAAAATATGTTTGAATCCCCACAAATATGTTTTCTGTGTCGATTCAGGTAGGCTACTTGGATTCATTTTTTCTAGTAAATGTATTTAGGTGGATCCCTTGAAAGTTGAGGCCATTGTAAATTTTCCTCCTCCTTGTTCCATCAGGAAGCTTCAGAGCCTGCAAGGGAAGTCCAACTTTCTCTGACATCTTATCGTAAATTATGCCAAGATCACTAAAGGTTTCATGCACCTGTTGAAGAAAGACAATCCATTTGTATGGGATGAAACCACAAAACTTGCATTCGAGGCATTAAAGAAATCTTTGTTGTCGGCACCCTTATTGTTCCCGCCAGAATACTCTCAGGACTTTATATTGTATCTGGCCACATCCAAGTCGGCCATACGGGTAGTACTAGTCCAGGAGGATGAGAAGCTCCAAGAGCATGTCATCTACTATCTTAGCCATGCTTCAGCTGACCTTGAACTTAGGTATTCCCACATCGAGAAGTTGGCATTAGCAGCTGTATATGTTGTTCAGAGGTTGCGTCATTACATCTTACTAAGGACTACAACAATAGTGGCACATGCTAATCCTTTCCAGTATTTTTTGTCCCAATGGATAGTTGGAGGCAAATTCAACAAATGGATATTCATTCTCTAGGAGTTTGACTTAGATTTCCAATCTGCCAAATCCAAAAAATCTTTAGTTTTTGCGGAGCTTATCATAGAATTTCCTATTGAACAAGATCTAATCATTGAAGAAGACTCATTCCCAGATGAGCACATATTCTTTATTTATACCTCTAACCTATTGTATGGAGATATACTTATCTATCTCCAGACTCTGAAGTGTCCTGCAACGTTTTCACGGGAAGAACGGTGCAAATTATGCTTGCATGCAAAAAACTACATCATTATTGGAGATACTTTATATCATAGAGGGGTAGATTTTGTTTTGCGTCGATGTCTTACCCATGAAGAGGCCTAGACTATCCTAAATGATGCCCATAGTGGAGCGTTTAGGGGTCATTTATCTGGGTTAGCAATGGCCCAAAATATTTTACATGTCGATTATTTCTGGCCCACGATCTTTAAAGACTGTGTGGAAACCATGAAGCGCTGTCACCCATGTCAACTTTACACCAGAAAGATGTGGTCACATCCTTCTCTGTTATTTCCTCTCATATCTATGGGCCCCTTCACTAAGTGGGGGATAGATTACGTGACGTGTAACCCAGTTTTTTCTTGGGGGCACAAATACGTCATTGTCGCTATAGATTATTTCACGAAATGAGTAGAGGAAATGCCCACCTATAAGGCTGACAGGGAAACTGCAACGTTTTTTGTTTTTAACCAAATTATCGCACCTTTCGGTATTCCTAAAGAGATTGTCACTGACCATGGAAGGTCACTTCCAAAACAACATGATGACCGAGTTGACCACTATGCTAGGGCTTAAACAAGACCATTCATCATCTTTTTACCCGCAAGCGAATGGTCAAGTCGAGGTAGTAAATAAGACCTTGAATACCATTCTCAAACATACTATTAACGCATCTAGGTCAAATTGGCACATCATGATATATCCTGCACTTGGGATTATCAAACCAATGTGAAAACTACTACAAGGTTCTCTCCTTTCCAACTCATTTATGGGGTGGAAGAAGTAACCCCGGTTGAATGCAAAATCCCATCCTTAAAGATTTCTATTCATGTGTGACCTGATACGACTAAGCTTGAATAACATTTGTTACATTTCGAACATCTAGATAAATAATGTAGGGATGCGTTGACGGCAAACAAGACTCACAAAAATAGGGTGAAAAATCAATACGATAAATTGGTCAAACCTAGGATTTTTTCTGAAGGGGAACTTGTCTTGCTTTGGGACCAAGATAAAGAACCCCTGGGGGTATAGAAATTCAGGTCTATGTGGTTAGGCACCTATGTCATGTCCAAAGTTATAAACAAAGGTGCATATGAATTAACTGATTTTGAGTGGAATAAGCTCCCTGAGCCTAGAAATGGGCTCTACCTGAAAAAGTACTATGCTTAGGCTTAGCGCTTTTCCTTGTATTTTTATTGTATGTAACTTTATGTACAATAGTTCACCATTTTTTGTTCTTATACCATCTCTTGGTTTTTATAGATTTCTTCCGAGTGGTTCGTAGGTTTTGCAGATGGTGCTAGTCGCCACAATTGCAACCTGGCCTCAACCACATGGGTTATTTACTCACCCTCATGACAATTAGTTTCCTCTAGAGGCGTTTCCCTAGGTCCTACTACCAATAATGTGGCCGAATACATGAATGTAATTGAGCTTTTATGGGATTCCTTGTCATGTGGCGTCACCCAGTTGGAAGTCAGACTTGACTCTCAACTGGTGGCTTCCCAGCTCAATCGAGCTTATTAGGTGTGAAACCCTATTCTACTACGTCAGTTTATGCAAGTTAGATTATTGGAAAGAAATTTTGATTTTATTACATTTAATCATATTCCAAGAAATAAAAATTCATTAACTGATGCATATGCAAATTATATCTTGGATTGGCATTGAACACATATTTCATAAATTTACAATAGACACATTGAAAAACACATGTAAATAAACCAGAAAAATATATGTGTGTGTGTGTGTGTGTGTGTGAATATCTATCCATATAGATAGGTCTAGTTTGATCCTCAGATCCAGTCATAACTATATAATATAGAAAAAATATACAAAATACGGATCGTAATCCATAAAATGCTCCTAAAGTCTAAGCTTGACCACCCTGTTCATCCTGACTACCTTGAGCATCCTGTTCATCCTTCTCTCGAGATTCTTCATCCTCTTCTGCTGCAATAGCCTCAGCAACATCTATGTACACTAGCACTTCTCTGTCTACCCTCCTCATAAGGTGTGTCTAGATAGGAGGTATACCAACCACTAGATCCTGCATAATGTCAGGGATCTACTCAATGCATAAATTAGATACTCTTTGGGTAAGCCTGGCCAGCTTCCCCTCAAGAACCCTAATTAGACCCTGATCTTCTCCTGTCACAGGTCACACATACATACGAGGATTCCCAATAGGGTGAATTGGTCCAATATCTGCATTTTAAATCATTTTTAGGATGAAAAACTCTTATACATATGTATATATCTTTATGACAAAAATTCATAAAAATTTAAAAACTTGAAAACCAAAATACTTGGGACTCCCCATGCTCCTCCAGGAGGGAGGACAAGGTCATTGTTACCCTGAAAATCCATCCCAACATATGGAAACTGCTGCAGTGTTGGTAGCTATCGCTCCCACCACAGGTATAATTCATCATCGTACACACTCATAACAGATCCACCGCCACCTTGGCGAAGGAATATTCCCCCCCACCTACTCAGTTTAGGCTGACGGGTAGAAGAAACCAATAGAGGTACTGCAGGACTGAGACCGGGCACCCTCTCAAAGAAAAAGGCCACTAATATGCTAGAGTAACCAAATTTTTTTTGTCGGTCTCTTTTGCAGTCAGAGATTTGTTTCTTCATTATCGGGATTACTCTCAAACACCAGTTAAATAGGGATTTATGTAGACATTCCACTGTGAGTCTCATCTAGTTTCGAGTTGCAAGATGAAGTGATGATGATCCTGGAACCCTCACTATTGTGCTTACCAACACCTGTAATGGCAAGCTCTGAATATGAACAATAGGGATGAAAGTACCCTTCTTTCGCATACCAGCCGCACAGTATGTGTCAATATAGTTCTGCACACTTAGAAGTTCACAGCCTCTACCGGTACCTTCAAAGTTAACCGGAGCTCCCCGTCATGACAAACTGGATATGAAATAGATGTCTTCTAAGGTAATCTCTAGAATCTCACCTTGTAGGTCAAATGCACCAAGATCATGATCCCAATAGTTTATCAAAAACTCCAGTAAGAAGACATTGGATAGCATAGGTGAGGTGCAAAAGAATTTAAGCAATCCACTTTTCTGCAATGCATGCATTGTGGGGGAACTTCGAAGAGCATCTTGATCCACATACATATATGGACATAAAATTACATGTATGTACCTTACCTGTATGTACTTACAATGTATGTAATGGACAAACCATCCAAGTGGGAGGATTATTTACACTTGGTATAATTTGCATATAATAATGGACAACAAGTATCATTGAGAATGAGTCCATATGAAGCATTTTATGGAAGAAGGTGTAGGACACCAATGGCTTGGGATAACCTAGTGAACATGATTGTGCTTGGTATAGAATTGCTTAAGGAAATGGAGCAATAGGTTGTAAAGATCAGGTAGAACTTGAAAGAAACCCAAGATAGACAGAAGAGCTATGCAAATAAGCATAGAGTGCATAGGGAGTTCAGTGTTGGGGATCATGTTTATCTTAAAGTAAGGACAAGGAAGAGTTCGCTGAAGCTTGGGAGTTGTGCCAAGTTGTCACCTAGATATTATGGGCCATTTGAAGTGCTTGAAAGAATATGGCCAGTTGCATATAGAATTACATTTCCTTCTAGCACTAGAGTTCATAATGTTTTTCATGTTTCTTTTCTTAAGAAATATGTACATGATCCTAACCATGTGATTAATTGGGATGTGATCCAGGTGGAACCCAACGGAGAGTTCCAAACCGAGACATTGTGCATCCTCGAAAAGAAGGTCAGAGTACTTCAAAACTGAGCCGTCGGATAGGTAAAGGTGTAGTGGAAGCACTATGGTCCTAATGAGGCTACATGGGAGCTAGAGGATGACATGAGAGTGGCACATCCATTTTTTTTCAATTTTGTAGAGCACTAAGGACAGTGCCAAGGAAGGGACAGGGGAATGTAACACCCTAATTTTGTCCCCATGGTATTTAATCTGTACATGATGTAAATATGGTTATTAAGTCATGGCGAGGAGCTCAAGTCCAAGGCCCTACCATCGATTTTATGTTTGTGTATCGGTGATCAAGATCAATGTTGAAGGTTATAGTGCTAGTTAGGCACAATATATTTTGAGATATCATGTAAATATGTAATTTAATAAAATACCACAACTAGATATGCACTATAATGAAAGATATGGGGGCATGATTTCACAAGCAATAGGGAGGGGATTTATTCAAACCCTTGAGCCAATAGGGTGAGGCCAGATGTCAATGGGAGAACCCATAAACCCTCAACTACCCTTTCCGTCCTCTGCACTCAATCATTCAATTCTTCCAGAAGTTGGTTGAGGCATTAATGTCTTGGGCAGGGGGAGGCATGGAAGTCGATGTCGTACCTGAGCAAGCCTGCCATCTCTGGGAACCCATATTCTGGCTTATGGGGCAAGTAATCACCCAGGAAATGTGTGCCCAAGTTCATTCTTTCCTTCTCGCTCAGTCACAAGAAGGAAGGAGGGGAGGGGTTGTTGTTCATTGTTCGTAGTTGATTTTCATTGTTGTTCTTCAGTATTTGTTCTTCCAAATTCACATATGAGGATGAATTTTCACCTATCCTTGGATGGGAACCCTTGTTGTTATGTTACCATGTTGTTCTGTATTACAGAGTGGTATGGAACCCTAGTTTCCTGTGTTACACAGTGGAACCCTGTTTTTCTCTGATACCTTGTGGTTTGTTGTTATGTGTACCCTGGTTTGGGTCTGAACTATATGCAAGACTTATTGCTGGAAGAGATGATAAATTGGCTTGATAAACCTAGTGAAGAGAGGAACCTCACAAAAAGATAAGAGATAGGTGATCTTCTTCATGTAAGTACATAAAATTAGGGATAGATCCCAACTCAATGAAAATCTAATGAACCCATAATTCTAGCTACAATTTATTTGATTCCCACCAATGTTCACACAAGTCAATGTGGATGTATGGATTGGTCTCCCTCATGTAGATATACACCACTATGTTAACATGCATAGATGGATTGAACCTGATCATTATTTCTAACTGGTTGTGTTCCAGTTAGGAAGATGATTTCCATGTGTTTCCCAACATCTTGTGAGATTTTTTTTTAGTATTGTATCCAGGATGTCCATGCTATGTTCTTCCACACTCGAGGGGTCGATTTTCTATAGAAACTTGTCTAAGCCATTCATACCATCACACGCTAGTGTATCTTTGAATTTAATCGCAATCAATTAGATTGATTGGATCACTATGTAATATATAGAAGAGAGATTGTGTTTTCCATTCTTCTAATCATCCCAAGCTTATTGAGAGTCACTATCAAATAAGTGAATACTCCAAATTATTGAGCCTTCCATTGTCTGGTTCACATAGTCCTCTCAATTACCTACCATAAAGGAGTGTATATTATCCATGAAATATATTTTCATATTTCTTTGTATAGATTCAATATGTTGGGATCCATGGTGTGGTTATAAAGGTTCTGCTACCTTCATATTTTGTATTATCATGGTTTTCCTCTTCCTTTGATGAGTTGTTGTCCAACTTGGAATACAGGCTCTTATTTTCCTTAGGAAGTTTCTTCTTTCTCTCTACTATGTTTCATTGATACACATTTCTTTGTTCTTGATAGTCTAATTCATTATCGATGTCACTATCCTTGTTTTCCTTAAAAGTGTACTTCGAGGAAGAGTGGCATATTCCACCACATTTGAAGCATTTAAAGAGAAACTTACATTTAGACTTACCACATTCCCTTTTTATATTTCTTATAAAGTTTGCTTCTTCTTCATCTGATATGTCAGATGGATCCTTCTGTTCTTTCTTGCTACATTTTTATTTTTTTTGTGTCCTTAAAAACAAATTCTTTTCTAGTGTCATTTTCTTTTTCTATAATCATTTCATATGCCCTGAGAATCCCATGTAATTCATCCTTCGTCATCTCATCCATATTGTTTCTATTTTATAAAAATGTCACTTTTGAGTTGAACTGAGATGGAAAGGTTATCATTATTTTCTGCAAAACTAACTCTTCTTCGATGGTTTCTCCTAATCATTTGAGGGAATTTACAATCTCATCAAGTTGTAGAAATCAAGATACAATATCTTCTTCTTATTTCATTTCTAGTGTTTCAAACAATGCTAAAAAGGTTTGTAATTTTTCCTTTTTAACTTTTTCATCTCCCTCATAGGTACTCTTCAGCTTATCCCAAATCACCTTGGATAAAGTGCATTGCATGAATTTAGTAAATTCAACATATTCCATCCCACAAAGTATGGCATTTCTTTCTTTTACATTATACTCATATATTATTTTATGCGTAGGTTCAACTGGAGTTGTTTCAAGATTTGTGTTTCCATTTACCAATGAATTCCATATATCTACCCCAAGTGATTGTAAATATACCTCCGTTCTTCTTCTCGAGAAGGTGTAATTAGAACTAGTGAATCGTTGTGCTCTGTTGGTGGAAAGTCTTTGCTCCTTGTTTATTTCTACACAAGGATCAATATTCTAGTGGTTAAAATGTTAATGAAGGCATCCACTCTGATACCAATTGTTGGAATTATTATATGATGAGAGGTCAATGAATAAGTATATTGCACATAATATACTATTTTTCCCCTAACAAAAATGTGTACCTTTAAAAACTTTTATTCAGACGTAATAAAGGACACACTTGCACAGATAATCTGTAGAAATAACTTTATATAAAAGTGTGTGTGTGTGTGTGTGTGTGTGATTACATATGTGAGAGATAACAATATGAAATTATGAGCACCGACTCACTCATATGCCAACCTGATTTGCAAGAATCAACCTAGTGATTATAGACACCAACCTATAAAGACTTATATCTACACAAGCACTAACTTGCTAAACATCAGGGACCAACCTGAACAAATAACTATCTCTTTGCACAAGCTCCAACTCACATTATGCAGGAACCAACTTGTTGAAGGAAAGTCTCCAATTATGTACCTACAACTAAATGGAAGCACAAACCCCCAATTACATTTACTAGCAATGAGTGCAAGAAGGCTACAACGGATTAATATTTTTACTAGATCCAACAAGAAGGATGATAAAACTCCAAATTATTTTACCATATTCAACTGGAAGGAAGCTATGACTCCTTGATTGTTTTACTAGCACCCACCAGAAGGAAGTTGCTACTCCCTTTCCTTTCCCCTTCCTCCCTCTCTCATAAGAATATTTGTGTATCAAAAGAAAAACTGAAATTTACAATTACCTTATCTGCGATTTGTGACTTTATGATATGCAACTATTGTATCTATTTGATGTTTGTCTTATCCTTCTATTATCTGCATCAAAATGGTCTATGATCTGTGACAGTATATACTTTAAAACATTCACAACTTGCAATCTTTGGATATCTACGATTTAGCAACACTCTATCCCTTCTGCTATTATGTGATCTGTGTCATTTACTATGTATGTTTTCCACACATCCTTATTTTAGGTATCCTTCTAATTTGTAAACTTCATGTTGTTCATTTTATCCATTTTCACACAATCCAACTCTATTGTACAAACTTCTTCTGCAATCAACAAGACATTAATACCCCAAGAATTAGAATCTTTCTCATTCAAAATATTATATCTTCTTCATGATTCAAGTCACAAGCATACAACAATGATTCCATCTCTTGCTTATTTATACCCTTTCTTGTTCAAGAGATGTGTTTGTAAGTTGGAATTCCTTTTAATTGATGATGCCCCAAGTTGATTTCTTCTTGGTTGAGCTAGCCACCATATTTGATACTTTTTCAACATCCATACTTAGATAATTAAAATTTGTGGGGTTTTGTGCACATATGTCCCATGTCTTGGTGAGATTTGCGCACTTCTTGACCTTCCACTTTTCTTCCATATGTATTTCTTCAAATTGGATTTGTACATAGAAAGGTTTTTCCTGATGGAGTCATACACTTCCATTTATTCTTACTTCAAGTTATCCATCTCATGTGGATGACATTAGTACCATCATATTTCTTCATTAAACTTGATGGTTTATCTTTTGAAATCAAACCTTCATCAGATTAGTTGGTTTATCCTTTAACATCAATGAAAACATAAAGGTTGAACACAAGAAATAATGATTTTCATCCCCATGTGTCGACAATGGAAATTGATACAAGGGTGGAAAGTACAAGAACAACTCTAGTCAAAACAGATTAATATAATAAATCATTTTCACTAAATACCAAATTCCTAAAAAAGAACATGGACATAGAACAATATCAAATTGATTCTAGTCAAGATCTAAAACATGGGCATGCAGATGGCCATCATTGGATTTGGTTTATTCCTCCTATCAAAGACATTCATGAAGGGGTCTTTGATGGTTTTATCCAAATCACTTATGCAGCTACCAAATATTCATACTTTGCATCTACATGCTTTGTGCCCCAAATATTCTTCATGATAGAATGACCGTTGTCTACATGGCCATGTTTAATTAGACTATTGGAGTTCTCCAGAAACAATATTCCTCCAAATTTCATCAAAAGTACAAGGATTGTAACAAAACTCAGAGATATATACCATCCCCAATGTGTTATGTTCATAGCCTTATAACTAACTGTATTTTATATGAGGTTCCCGAGTGTTGTATCCAACTGGAACATTATAGTAAATCCTCCACGGAGTTTTGGAGAAGGCATCTTGAAGAGATACAAAAGAATGACCTTGACACAAATTCAAACCAAAAACTTTGTAAACTAGAGTCCTTCATATCCAACCTATAAACAAAATATTCAAACATGAATCATTTATCCAAACTAAAAAGTGTGCAAATCCCGTTCACTCAAATTCACATTAAAAACTCTATAACCCAAATTCATTCTAAGTGGGACTAAAATTCATGTAATGCTAATTCCCAAGTCATTTAGGTTGAAAGAAATAATTGTTAAACACAAATAACTAAACCATTAGTTCTCGACAATTTTTTTGATACACTTCCAAAATCCACAAAACCCATACAATCCTACTTGATTTATGAACCCAATTCCTATGCCAAGCATTATGCACCCAACAATGACCATGGGAAAATACTTTTCCCCAACATTTAGAAAAGTTCCTATGATAATATTGATATCTATGTTAATAATACAGGCCTAGTGCCCATATTTCCTTTTATAGGAGACATAAACAATGAAGAACTAAGGCTTTCAATGTAGAGGGATGAGGCGAACATAGTCATACCTTGGTTGTTATATTTGTAGTAATTGTTGTTATGGGAATTTTGATTATTATGGTGGTAAACTATGAGGAATAACTTCTTAACAATGGTTCCATGGATGTCACTCTACCTATTATTTACAACACATAGGCTTCAGTAATTTTAGAATTCAACAAATCCATTGAAGCATATAGGATCCAATTATTGTCTTCTAATCATTATCAGATAATGTACATACCATTATTAGCTAAATGAAACTATAAACTGGAAGTGAACTATTTGAAAGCATTGTAAATACATACTAGATATATTAATACCATACTAGAATATGGAGTCTCCAATTGTGGCATCTATGCACAGAAAAACAATATAGAGCATTACTTGACCCTTGTATTGTTGTTCCATTTCTTGTGAAACCCACTCTAGGTAGAGAACTACTAGACATCCTTGACAAAGTCAACATAGAAAGGAATGGGTTCTAGTAATGTACAAGAACAATCAATGTGGGATTTGAAATCTACTTTATAATCATGTATTAGTGAACCTACATGATGGCCACCAATATTATCAATACTATGAATTGCTGATATATCTCAACATTGCTCCATAAAAGCTCAGAAGGGTGTCTTTATTTGACGATCATGATGGTATACTTTATAAGAAGCAACCAACTAATTTATCCATTTATAATTAGCAACTTCACCTTGGGGTGCAAAAAGAACGTTGTACTAAAGTGGGAAGTCATATTAAAGGGGTAAGTTAGGAGTTGAAGACAGAGAAGGAAAATTAAGACAAGTGGAAGAATAAAAAATGAGTTGTGGAGAAATAGTTGATATATTATTCTAAAAACTTTAGTTTATCCTCATTATTGTCAATGTCCATGTGGAAATATTCTTGTAATATAGTCAAGGAAGAGTTATACAAAAATACTATATTCAAAAGGGTAGTCCGTTGCTCATAGTTTGGGAGCCATGGGGGAATCTTCGTAGCTTGTAGAGTAGGACACATTTCACATCAAAAGGGGAGAGGAGGAGAAGTCGTAAATGAAAATAAGAAGAGAAGTTATGGGTAATGGAAATATAACTAATGAAAAATATGTTTTTGTAATCTATTTGTCGATAGTGAAAGGAAAAACCTAGAAGAAGATTATGTTATTCATATCTTTAATATAAATGAATTATGGTATAACTTAATTATAAGATTTAAAATATTTAGGGGATTCTTATTGATTCTAGAGGAACACAACCAAGTAGTTTCTCATGAGGTTTATGAAAGGTAATAAGATCTATGCATTCCTTATTGAAGGAATGGAAATTAAGGCTACAAAACTAATCATGTTTGGGGACTTGCACATGATAATACAACATTTTCACTTCAACTCTTCAACTATTCCTCCAAGTAAAGCAGCCATAACCAAAAGTATAAGGAAAAAAATGTTTTTAGAAAATATAAATCAATCACATTCCCCATTATATCAATGAATATCACCTTCAACCCCATATGTAAACTCATTAAGTTCTCATGCATGTTATTTCTACCATGGGAGGACACCACGCATTGGATTAAGTCACATAAGAAAATTATAGAAAAACCATTTAGGAGAGGTTTGTTCTCATAGAGAAGATTCCAGGTTATCAAATAATAGGTCAACTTAGTGGATGCATTAGGGATTGACCTATCCTACATCCTTTGGACCCAATTATCATTTTCTGTAGTCTTGTACTCAAGGATAGTGGAATAGGGATTCAAGTATGGTTTATCTTAAATCCTGAGAAATGGTTGTGGAATTCCTAACTTTGGGAGTTGATTCTTATTTCAAACTAGTGCCAAAACTGGTTTCTATTTCAAACTAGTGGGTGCTTCTTGCTTCTTGGATTCTCTATGTCTATGTGTGCTTTACCTCTTCATTATTCCTATCGTTACTAAAAATACACTATATACTATTTGAGCAAAGTGAAACATTTTATTTTATTTTATATTATATTTATTCATCATTTAAATCACACTTCAATCTATTTTTTGTTTTTAATAAAAGTATATTCTAACGCGGTCTAATTTACAATATTTGTAATGCACTCACAAGAATATAATAAAGAGACTATGTGTCTTCACAAGAAGTCTACATTTCCTTACCTTGAATATCTCAAGATTATTAAGAATTTAATAACCATAATATTGTTGGGTGCCCCATTCCCTCTCAGAAAGTCAGAAACCCTTTATAATCACTTATAACATTTCGATTGTTTTAATATTCTAAATAATGGACTTGCATACACAACAAAATTACTACATAAATGTCATTTTCAGCTTCTCATTTGGTTTTTCTTAATTTTTCTCCATCTCTAAATAGACCTCATCCATGTATTGAATTTTGGTGGAGTCCTTATGATGGGAATGCCAAAGTCTAATTTCCCCTTTTGTGAAGATCCATTTATTCTTGTTCTTTCCATCCCATGTTTGTATTCTTAGATTCTTCACATCTAATATAACTACCTAACTTTCTCAGTGGATTATGAGCATTCCCATGAAAATGAGAAAGACACAAGTATCGAAGTGGTAAAAATCAAAATTAGATCATTGAGGTAAAATCTTTTAGGTTTACATAGTGCAACCTAGGTGACATAGTTCCTTAGTGGAGAGCGGTGGAGGTAAAATCCTTTAGGTTTACAAAGTGTAACCTAAGTGACATAATTCCTCAATGGAGAGGGGTGATAATGGTTTGCAAATGTTATCTGGGTGCTACAAAAACTAAATTTTAGGAAATGGGTAATCTCTCTTTACCTCTATTATATGAGAGATCATGAAGATTTATTATGTAATGGTATTTTGAAGATGTATTGTCTCAGGTAGCCTAATTGTGAAAAAAAACAGGCATAAGAGTAACACAATCAACATGTTATTCTCTATCACCTAGCGTGGAGGATCTAGAAGCTCTAGAGGATGCCTTATGTCAAGGGGATTTCACCTCACATGGAGATATAGATTGTGCCTTATATTTAGCATAATCTTGCATCCATTATTGAAATTTAAAGTTAAAATACTATGCCTATGTTTTCGTTTCCACTACATCCAAAATGACCACCTGTAAGTTAAATTTTGGTTTTCCTTATTTTCACTTGGTATGAAAGTTAATTCTATTTTTATAGGATTTGAATAAGTGTTACGGAGAGAAATTCCTATGGCTTGGGATACCACAACAGACAGCTTGACTCCAGAAATCAATCCTTTCCAATATGCAATAGAAATTAAATTTCTAACACTAAAGGATCAGACCTCATACCTGATTCCAAACAGTTGAAGTAGATCCCCGTTGATATTTACAATCTTCATCTTGAATTGATATATTACTTCCTCAACAACAAGTAAACAATACAAGAATTATATATATCATGGTGTTAGATCTATTCTAGCATATATAATCAATAATGTACAAGCATTTGACATAATCCCATGGATAAAATATTCATTCAAATACACATCATTCGACAAGAAAATATATTTATATTAATATAAATCAGAGATTACAAGATACAACCTCTGACGGCACGTCTACAAACCGGAGAAACTAAATCCCCCACTTGGGCCTCCACCACCTCAATCCTCCGTCTCTCGATAGCAAGCTCACAAGCAAAAGGCAAGCTTGGGAAGAACACAACAGTGCTCCAAGGGACAAAGGGATCCAGACTCAAGCATAAGTTCCGGCAACAATGGACTATAGTTTCTTTGCTCTCAATTCTCTCTTATGCCTTCAATGTACCAAGGGGTTCCTTAAATAGTTTTTCAAACTGATAATGATAGGTCGAATATGAGCGATCTCAAGGCATAGGGAAGGCAAGGAGTCAAATGAGTTGGATCCATGTCAAGGAAAACTCCAAAAGGATTTGTATTATGCACACATCCCGATGTACACGGTTTTAATGGTCAAACCCACGTATACGTGCTTATAGGTTTAAAAGTCGCGTATAGAATTTTTCATGTGTTTTTAGGAATGATCAAGGAAACATCAAAGGACAAAAAGTGGTCCATAGAGGCTAAGGAGTCTGCAGCGAGACAGGGGAAGGCCATACAAAGTGTGATTCACCTAGAGTGGTGAAATACGCTATAATAGATGCCCCCTAATGTGTGAGGTCAGAGGGGTCATACGATGGCCGAAATACATTATAAGTCCATCGCAGAAGTGGAGTGATGAAGGATCCCAAATGGAAGACCATCCACCCAATAAACATAGTACAATAATACAACTCTGCATACAACTGCAAATACATATAGCAACCCTAGATACATAAGAGTACAATGGCCATGAATAGGCATGATACATGATGTCACATATGTGGTCATAGCCATGTACAATATACATAAATCATAATCTCCATGATGAAGATATACAAAGGACCATGATATCCAAAATGGTTGAAGATATATAATAGATCAATATCTCCATAGTGGCTGGAAATATCTGACATATATTGGAATCAAGTCATGAGAGCTGAAATATCATGAACACTGGCATGATCAAGGAGGAAGCATATAAGAGATGCCACCAATCTGGAAAGTCTTCTACACAAACTGCTACGAGTACATGTCCTACTATGTGAATAGAGGTGTCAAGGTCGAACATAGTAATCCATCATCTGATTACCGGTCATTAATGTATACCGTTAACAGACGCGAGATCACCCATCGATAATGAAAATGGGAATCAAGGTACTTGAGTGCAAACTAACAAGTGTGAATAAATGTGTTGAGGTCAAACACTTGAAAGGGTCCATCGATCAGGGGACATTGATGTATTCCCAAGAAAATGTCGATGGCAAGAGTACCTACCACTGATGACTGCAAGTCTCAAGGAACTCAAAATGACTCTAGACTCCAATCCCAGAATAAATGATCTGAAGTCCATGGGATGAAATCCACTAGAAGGAGGGCATTAAGGCATCCCTCATCATCCAACACGAGGTACTCAGCAAAGCTGTATAATGTGGAAGGACTTGATCATACAGTGCACGAACCAGTAACTATACCGGGAATGGCTGACATGAAAAGTCAAGATAACTGAGGAATGGCCGACTCAGGTTTCAACTTCCTTCGAACAAGAGCATAACAGTGTATGGTGACTAAATGAAGGCAACATAGACTCGATATACAAACTGGGGCATCTCTGTGACACAGGAGGCATCAAAAGAGGCTCCATAGGGACTGGAAGCTTAACCAGTGAGTGGAGATAAACTCAGATAAATGAGTACAGCTCCTAAAGTCAAACTATAACCCAACCAATGGATGTGATATACAATGCTCTATTCTAAGGCGACACGACTCGACAGCTGCCAAAGATAACATCTTTCCTTGTCCAGCTTTTTGGTTTTTTTATTTTTTTTGGACTTTTTCAGTTCTTTGAAAAGCTTGAAAAAAGAATAAACTAGCTTTATAGTTACAAACTAGGAGGAGATGAGTGTCATAAGGGAAAACAAACTAGTTCCAAGCAGTGGAACATACCTATGCTCAATGCAAGGATACATGTGTAGGATATCAACACTCGAGGGAAAATCCCCTCCCAGTAAAAAAGGGAATCAAGCTGCGAAGGATATAAAAAATGTCTCTGCATGGCTAGACAAGAGACAAGCTCGGGCTATATGGCTGAAACGCAATGTCAGGGAAGCCAGCATAAAGCTCAATAAGGCAAGCAAAGCTCATGATAATGCATTCACAACTTGACATGAGGGAGTCCTGAGGGAAATAGGCCAGCATAAGATCAAGAGGAAAATGAGGCTCTTGCAAAATGTCATGGCAATACTATACAATGGACTCCCACACCCTAAAGGAGAAATCATCGACATGGGCACCAAATGAAAATAAGGTGCTAACTAGGGTACCCATGTAAGGTGAAGCTCTACCACTCGCATCATGCCACTTCTAAAGCAAGAAGAAGGTTCTGTGACATAATAGAGTGGGTTCGTACCTAAGGTCATGGTGATATGGTCATAAGGTTATGCAAAATGCAAACGGTGGTGAAACCTAACCTATATGCCAATTTAGACATGATACCTGAGATAAGTACGAACGGTTCAATCCAATGATTGAAACGGCACTGAAAAAGGTCTTCTACATCACCAATTATGTCAAAAATGGTCCAAAATGGTTAGAAAATGTTGAAACTATAGGAAAGGGGGTAAAAATTTTCAAATATTTGAAAAAATTTCTATAAACAGTAAAAAATATAAATCATTTGAAACTTTTACCCATTTGAACTCTGATTTTCAACTGCAAATTCCAGGAGATCCAGCCAACAGAATTCACAACCATTTCTTTCAGGTATTTACTCATGCTCCCCTCATGCATTTTGATATAATTTTTATATATTTTCATGGTCAAATGAGTTTTTAGGCCATCCCAAAATGGGCGCTGCGTCCCACGTGGAAATCAAGGATTTTTTCGCATATAGGGATGGATATATGCAGAAAAGGACCTCAAACCCGCGTACATATGCGGTTGTTTTCAAAACAGTCGCGTATGAGGCTATGCATATGATTTTTGACTAAACTAATGGGAAAATTTCTAATTTCTTTTGTAGGATGGTGATAGAGTGGAGAGAGTGTGAGCATGGTGAAGTAGAGGAAGCAGTAAGGGCCAACTTAATGGCTCAACAAGATCTTTGTGCATGCAGACTCTACAAGTTTTGGTGTCTTGGTGGTTTGAGGGCCAAACCAAGACTGCCACAGATGCTGGTAGACTATTTGGATCTAGACTCGGAGTCCTTTCATATTGATGGGATGTCCCTCACCATAGAGGTGGAGGACATATACTTTATCACAGGGCTTTCTAGATGAGGGGAGGAGGTGAACCTTCATTCCCGTGGTGGGCCAGGGGGTGGGTTGACTATCGACGAGTACATTGCAGTGTACTGTTATCTAGACACCGAGAAGGTGGGGAGTCAGGTCCCTACCAATGCTATACAGGTGCTGGGCCTAAAGGCCATATTACTGACACTGGGCAGGATAGTCGGCTTAGCATCAATCCACTAGGCCTCGCAGCCTCTGATGTTCTATGCAGTGGAGTGCATGAGACCCACAATCTATGACTGGAGTACTACACTACCGAGCAACATGAAACACCAGCTCAGTGAGTGTAAGGTAGGCAGGGTGCAGAACTTCAGGTTCAGTAGTATCTTGAGCATGTTTTTCTTCGAGCGTTTTCCAGGATTGAGCGCTAGAGTGGACGTTCCTCTCCATGGGGTTCGAGATCCGGCCCAACGGCGTTGGGCAGATGCTATGCGCATACTAGGGGGTGGTAGGGTGGCCAACCCATATCCAACTAACTTCTTTCCATGTTGGCGATGACAGATAGTTTCCATTGATGACTATCCCTATGGAGGGATAGATTTCCGGGGAGACCCAGACATGCTGCTACCACCAGGATCGTCATATGGTGACATAGGTGACGAATCTCGATCCTCACTCTTTTTTAAATTTTTTGAGTTATTTAATTTTTTTGTATTTTCTTGATTTTATGGAAGCAAAAAGACATGTTTTTGCACGAAAACACATAGTGACATCTACCATTTGTGTGCAGATGTGGGACCGCGGTGGCCAAAGGGATTCCCTCATCATAGAGGGAGGGGAAGAGGAGATTACATCACAGGTGTGGATGCCGAGCGAACACTCCAGAGCATTCATACCAACTTTGTGAGACTGACTCATAGAGTTCCCATGGCGCAAGTCGAGGACTTTCTTGAGGCAATGCAGCGGCAGGTGGTGGGTGTACCACGTGCATGGGTGCATTTATTTCGATGGCTAGCTACAACCGTAGTGACATTCCATGATCAAAATCCTCCTCCTCCTCCACAGGATTAGACACCTGGGAGTGTATACATTTTGTACAACCGTGTATTATATGATGGTGGCTTAAAAGCCCCAATTTTGTATCATGACACTATGTATTATCACATTTTTGAAGTATATATAAAAAGTTTTATGGCGATCGATTTATTTATTTACATGTGTAAAAATTGTGTTTGTGATTAACTTATTATGAATGAAACAAATTCCAATCTAACACGTAGTTAGTATATGAGTCAACAACTTGATTATTATTTCTTGGAATGTGTATATATGTTATATTGTAAAATTATCGTTCTAACAATCTCACACGTAAGAATCGTCTCATTAACATCGGATCTCAAACATGGTACAAACCATTGAGCTGTGACACTACTAACTCCAAATCAAGACGTACCTCAAGAGATAGAACACCATGTACAATGGCATCCCGTAGAAGCTCAATAACGGCGCTATATTTTGCAACATTGTTGGAAGATGGTCGTAGAAATACACCTCCTAAAGATAGTACTTGACCCATAGGACTATAAATCACCCAAGCAGCAGAGGATGAGTGTTGAGTGTGACGGCTTGCACCATCCACGAATCCTATGTATGTGGAATATTCCATTGACATCTACCAAAAGAAACAGAAACTAATCACAAACTCGATCACGATAAGAAAAAGATCTAACTATGCAAAGTTGTACAATAATATACAACAAGCAGACTCAGCTAAAGATCATGAATAGTATTTTTTGAGATAGAGCCCATTTCTAGGATCCACCAAAATTGTTCCTTCGTAATCCACTAACTCGTAAGTACCCTTCTCTAACACACGCTTGACCATGTAAGGACAACACCACATAGGATTAAATTTCCCTGCTCCCAAGGGTTCTTTCGATTAATCCCACAAAAGGACCAAGTATCTTTCACTAAACACTCTTGGACAGACAGACTTATCATACTAGACCTTAATACGATGCTTATTAACCTCTAGAGCCACCAAGGCATCCTGACGCTGCTCAACGAGTTGCTCAAGGTGAATCAAACACTCCTCCAAAGGTGAAGTGTCTAGTAAGAGTTCCATAGCTAGCATCAACGAAGGAATTTCGCATTCAACCGGCAATATTAACTCCACTCTGTGTACAAACTGATATGGAGAAAAACCAATGGCAGTCTTAAGCGCGGTTCGATATGCCCACAAAGCAGGATATAACATAATGTGCCAATTATTATTGCTCTGTGCGATGGTTTGTTGGAGAATGGATTTGAGTGATTTATTCACTGCCTCTACCTGTCCATTAGCTTGGGGGTAGTAATAAGAGGAGTTCTCTTACTTATACCCTAATTTCGATGCCAACTCTTCCATCATACGGTTTTGAAAGTGCGAGCCATGGTCGGTGACAAGCTCTTTCGGAATCCCGAACCGAGTAATAATTTGGTTGACTACAAAGTGAGTGGCTATCTCACCATCGAATTTTACTATAGGCATAGCCTCAGCCCATTTCATGAAATAATCAACAACCACTATAATGTGATGGTGCCCCCCAGCCGAAGCTGGGTTGCAATCCATAAAATCGATCCCCCACTTAGTGAAGGGACCGGCGGTGATAATGGGATGTAACGGGGCAGGCTTCAAGCGCATATTACATGTGAACACCTGGCAAGGGTGGCACCTCTTGACTGCATCCATACAATCCTTAAAGATCGACGGCCAGAAATAACCCGCTCTCAAAATCTTTTGAGCTGTAGAAAGCCCAGATAAATTACCACCACACGCCCCTTCGTGGTAGTCATTCAGCACTACCTCAGCCTCGCCATGAGTTAAACAATGTCGTAAAATGGAATCTACCCCACGACGGTACAAAGTATTGTCCACTATGAGGTAGTTCTTAGAGATGTGACGTAATCGTCGTCATTCATCTCGCGAGAGGTGAGTAGGGGTCTTCAGTGTTTGTAAATATATTATGATATCCCCATACCATGGGTCTAATGTTGAGATTAAGAAGATGTGTTCATAAACAAATGTATCTTCACAAACCAACTCCTCGGCCTTGCTCGAAAAATCTAATATAAGCTCTGCAAAGATTAAAGACTTCTTCAATTTTTCCGAAACAAACTCGAGATCAAATTCTTGCAGAATGACAATCAATTTATTATACTTTCCCCCAATCATCCTTCAGGTGAGTATGAACTGAAACGGATTGACATGGGCCACAACCAAGGTATGGCGAAGGAGAATATAATTTCTCAAATGCTGAACCGCATGTACGGTAGCTAAAGCAAGCTTCTTGACATGAGAATAACGAATTTCTGTGTCAATAAGGTTTCGACTCAGATAATATATGACATGCTCTTGGAGCTCCTCATGCTCTTGAACCAAGACCATACCAATCATCTCTAAATACACGGCCACATATAATAAGAAATTATGGCTATAGTCTGGGGGACTAATCACTGGGGCCGAAGCTAGGGCTCGCTTGAGTGCATCAAAGGACTCCTGGGCTCGCTCATCCCAATAAAAGGGAGTATCCTTCTTCAAGAGACGCATGAAGCCTCTAGTCAAATTGGCAAAGTTGACAACAAACATTCGTAAGAATTTTGCCATGCCTTGCAAACACTAAATATGACAAATATTCTTCGGGGAAGACAACTAAAGTATTGTCTCAACCTTCAAAGGGTCGACTCTTATACCCTCTTTTGAAACGATGAATCTTAACAAACGACCTGACTTCATGAAAAAGATGCACTTATGAGGATTTAATATAACTGAATAGTGCCGGCATCTTTCAAATACCAATCTCAAGTGATAGGGATGATGCATTCTCATACGAGAATGAGCAGCGAGGTCATCCCAAAATACTTCAATAATAGACTTGAAATCGTGGAAGATCAAGGTCATCGCCCGCTGAAATGTATCTCCGACATTTTTAAGGCCGAAAGGCATTTTTCAATATGCAAACATTCCCCAAGGACAAATAAATGCAGTCTTATGTTGGTCCTCAGGTTTAATCTGTATCTGATTATACCCGAAAAAGTCGTCCATAAAGGAGAACACCTCGCTACCCGCACACTCATCCAAAATCTGATCTATAAATGGTGTGGGGAAGTTATCCTTAGGATAGGCACGATTCAAATCATAGAAATCAGTGCATATGCGGATCTCTCCCTGCTTCTTATCCACCGAAACGGGGTTTGAAACCCACTCCATCAAGGGAACGGGATACATTAGAGGAAATTTCAACTCAAAATGGGCCTTTTAACTTTTATTCAAATTCCAGTCATCATGTGTTAGCCAATGAAATTGCTTTAAATTTGAAATACCGTATAGGTCTTAAACACTTTTTTAATATAAATTTAGGGATAGGTATCATAAAAAAAACTACTTTTTTGTTTGTATTTTTGACATATCTCCTTTTGTTTTTACTCAAATTTCGATCGGGAGAGATCGTTGGATGCGAAATTAAATTTCGCATCCAACGAGTACCCACTCAGCATAGTTTTGACAGACCCCTCTACCCCAAAAAACAAGAAATACCTGAAAAAATGGAATGATGATGTCATCATTCCATTTTTTCAGGCATTTCTTCTTTTTGAGGTAGCGGGGTCTGTCAAAAGTATGCTGAGTGGGCACTCGTTGGATGCGGAATTTAATTCCACATCCAACGAGCTCTCCCGATCGAAATTTGAGTAAAAACACAGGGAGATATGTCAAAAATATAAAGAAAAAAGTAGTTTTTTATTTTCTTCCTCCAAAATTAATAAATATTATTTTATTATTTTCACTATTATTTTATGAGTTCATTTTAAGAGGCCCATTTTTAGTTGAAATTTTCTCTAATGGATGAAACCAACTTTCAACAGTTTCTCTATCTCTGCCTTAATGGTGGGTGCTTTCCTAGGATTCACCGCACGTAAACATTGTCGAACATGCTTGGCATTGGGGTAAGTCTTAATCTCGTGCTCGAAAATATGAGGGTCAATACCTAGCATCTCGTTGTAAGACCAAGAAAAAATATCACGAAATTCCTTGAATAGCTCGGTATATTCCAAAATATCAGCATGGGAACATTCTTCCCCAATATAGACATTCTCTATCGTGCCAAGATTGCGAGAGATGTTGATAGGAATTGTTGAAGATATGTTAGCCATGTTTCCATCAGCCATCAGACCAGGAGAGCTTAATGGAACCATAGGACTACCAACTCTCTGACTAAGAACCGCCCTAAAATCCTCACACTCCAAACGGTCAAGCTCTGGAAGAAAGTACGATCTATGATGAAGTTCCTCCTATGGTGGCTCAACTCCCGACATAGCCTCAATAATCGCTTCATCCAAAGGGAAAACTGTATCAAGGTAGTCATGGGCATGAAAATACTGTACTACCCATGCTGGAAGCACATACGGGTCCTCCTCCTCCATCCGTGAAGAGGAAGGACTAGGCTCTGCAATACTCTTGAGATTAGCTTGATAAGCTATCATGGCTGCAGGAAACGACACGCTTGTCTCGACAGGCCCACTCGAAGTACTTGGTGTAGGAAGAATCCAAGGGTCTTCCATATGATTCGTGTGAAAAAACACCGTTTTCCTAGAAGCAAATCCTCATCAAAACTAGATCCTATCATGAGGATCAGTGCAGGATAACTAAAGCTTCCCATGAGGGATGGATACATGCCTACACCCACACTCCCAGTTGTTGGCTAAGAGTGCTCAACGATCAGGATCGAAGCTCCCGAAAATGCGGTAACAGACGGATTCTTGAATTTCATTTGATCAATTGTTATGATCTTCCCATTATGTGGAAAGCATACAACGTGGAACAAGAAAGAAGCAACGTCTTGCATACTATACATCCAGTTCCTACCCAGCAAGAGATTATAGTCAATGGGCACATCAACCACCTCAACCTCTATCACAATGGTCTTCCACCCTAAACAGACTTTAAGGGAAGGAAGGATACCATGCGGCCTAAAATATCTCCCATCAAACGCAGTTAACATAGTCACTGATTTAGACAGCTTAGGAGAACCGAGACCCTTCTAACAGGACAAAGACATCACAGAAGCAATAGCACCCTCGTCAATCACAGTACATTTGACGGTCCTACCAAGACATTCTACATGCACCAAAAGAGACACATAGTAGGGCAAGCGAGGCTGAAGTCCTGCGGTTTCAAATTTGATCACAGAGGAAGAATCATCATCGTTCACACCAAGGGCAGAAAGCAATGCCTTACTTTGTGAAGGACAACTCTGAAGCACTTCCAATGCAGACATCGCAAAAGGAGTATGGCCCAAATCCTCAACAACTGAATAATTTTGGGTGGCTCGTGCATTTGGATTATTCCCTGAACGCTTAAGGAATCGCTTAGGATTGCGAGGTGCAGCCTTAGGTTTATCTGTAGGTTTCTCAATGCGTAAAGGGGACCCTGGTAGATCAGGCTCTTTTCCTGGGTTGGGTTGTGATGAACTATAATATTTCACACGAGTCATAAATTTCATAGCATGGACCATGTTAATGCACCCACGACCACTACCCTTCGGTGGATCATCATCACTAGACTGGTCATGGGACTTCAAGTTCATATTTTGATTATGTGGTAAAGGGTTAGTTAGCACAGCTGGGCCTTGGGGTAAGAATCTCAAAGCTTCTTCAATCCGAGGGCACAAGTAAGTGAGGTGATCATCCTTACATAGCTTGCAAGGGAAATTAACCTTATGTTTTGCTTGCTTGTCCCCCCTAGCATTTCTACCGTTCTTGTCATTATTGTTAGCATTCTCATTCTTATTCTCACCCTTTCGATTATTCTTTTTACCCTTTTTTCTATTCCATCTAGGCTGCTGGTTACCCTTCTGGTTCGACGATTGCACCGAAAGTACATTTTCCATTTGGGCAGATTGAGACAAAGCCATAGCTTGTCCCGAAGTAGATTGGTTGATTGACAATTTACTACCTTGTTTTGCAACCAAATCCGCAGGTTTCACACTTGCACAACCCACAATGCCATTGGCATGTGGTCCAGGTTTGACTTTGGGATCGAAACTGGAGTGAGTAGCGTTGGGAATAATCTCATACAACAAACCGGACTGAGCATAGATCAAGTCCAGTTCCTGTGCCCTAAAAATCGCTTGTTCCTCATTCTGCACTTCGGATGTAGAAACATCCTTCGCTATATATGGAAATAACGACTTGAGGAACCACTCGAGGAGGAATTCCAGCGGTATAAAAGCTTTAATTAACCTCTTCCATCTACGCCACTCTTGAATATGATCAAAAATATGTGTGGCTTTATCTTTCCAAAATGTCGACAAGAGTTCAGTACTAATGTCATAGCGCACTAGTAGCTGGAAGTGATTAAGAAAAGTCATCGCAAGGTCGTCGAACAAAGCGAAAGCTCCCTTCGGTAACTCTATATACCATTTCGCAGCAGACCCTGTGAGGGTGCATTGAAATAGTCTCAAACGGACTAAGTCCTGATGTAATGAATTCAAAGAGCACTATAGGTGGAATGTAGTAACGTGTTCGCTCGGATCCTCTCCTAGTTTTCCCTCGAACTTAGGTATGTCCGAAGGAAGCTTGGTAGGGACAGCCGGTCAAGCTGGGTCATGAGCCACAGGATCGTTTGTCAGTCTCGATAAATCAGGAAGATTAAGCATCACAAGGAAAGGGAGCCTAGGATGATGAGGTCTATGGGCCGCTCCCTGGTTCATATAGGGTTGATTACCACCATGGCCTTGGCCATAGTGTCCTCCTCTCGTCTGACCCATATAGGGTGGCATGGGAGTACCATAGCATGGTCGAACTTAACTAGTAGGAGCTACAAAGCCGTAATTGGGAGAGTAATCAGCTTGTTGATACCCACCTCCATAAGGTGAAGAAACCTGTCCATACTGCATCCCATAATAAGGTCCATAGGTCATCGCATGCGATGTCCCATGAGACACTCCGTAGGTAGGAAGATATGCTTCGGAAGTAGGGATATACATACCAGAAGTAGGGATATACACCCTGGAAGTAGCAAGATGACCTCTAGAAGCATGAAAATAACCTCTCGAAGCAACGGGTGGTATGTGAACTTGAGACACAATCGGTCTAGTAACTGCAGTACGGACCTGACTTGTAGCCATATACCGGCTCGAAGGACCACATGAATAAGGTGGAGGATGTACATTTGAAGAACTAGGAACTGAGGACTAAGGAATCTGAGTAATAATATATGTACTACCACCTGTGGTCACTCCCCTCGGATCTGGTATCCTAATCAGATCTGTAACCCTAGACCTAGGAGGGATATACGACGTAGCTTCCACCACTGGGACAGAAGGTGAAATGTGACTAGTGCTCCCAACCCTTTCCGCATGGTAAGGAATGAGAGTGCCCCCAGGCATAGTGTTAGGCTCGAAGTCGGTTTGACATGAAACGTCAAATCATGTGTAGGGAAACCAGACGTAGCATAACTACCGTAGCTAGTGCTGGCAGGTTAAAAATGAGTCTCGGCGTCCTCCGGCATTCCATACCGGTAACGTGTCAATGGGGAATCAGACCTGGAGTGAGTAGGCCTATCGTGCAAGGTTCCTATCTCAAAAACCATAGGACCTGAATCAGCTAAGTCAGGTGAAGGATCATAAGTAGGAGTAAATTCCCCATCGTCTACACGAATGGGAGGAGGTGGTTTAGGAATATCCTCTAAACGGTCTCCCATGGTGTGTGAATCAATGTGTGAAATAGTTTTCCTGGACTGTCTAGGTCTCTCTCCCAAAGGAGGAGGAGAAGTAGAAGGCAGAAGTCCTGCTAAACGATGAGAATGGAGAGGAACCACATTCGAATCCACAATGACTCAAAAAATAGCAAAGATTCTCTATTTATGTAAACCCTAGGCCAACTATCGTGCACAGAGCAATCACTAATAAAATCTAAAGCCAAATGCAAGCAAACGACGGTTGGATAAGTGAGCTCCTGAATGAAGCAGGTATGTCTCGCTTAGGAGAGGCTTGAGACTCCCATACACAACTAGCGGAGGTACGTAACCAATCATTGTGGCCCTCGGCTTCAACGCATAAAGCGACTGTGTTGTCCGACCCCAACCTGGCCAGGACACCTGCAGAATAACCCCTACAAAGTACCCCCTCGATATCCTAGGTAAGGCCACGAAGGTCACCTCAATATAATCAATGCTCAGGCAGACAATCACAGGTGGGATTGACCATATGGGCAGGGTAGCAAAGCCCAAAACTCTCGAAAGAGCCCCCAGATAAAAATACAATCCTGGAAATATCTCCGGTGCTACTCAGTTATGACTAGGGGTTATCCCAATCAATAAACGCTCACACTGCCTCATGCTTAACTCCCTTTTGAGAGGAGGATCCTGAGAAACACTGGTTATACCAAGGATTTCACACACTCACCTGGACAGACACCTAGATGTTGTTGTTTAGTGATCTTGGAGAATTGACTTACAATGAACTATGCCAAGATCCTAAAACCTAAGCTTCTTGGTTCACCCTAGAAAAGAAAAGAGTGTAATTCATTTTATTTAGCGTTGATTTTAGTTGGCTTTATTACTCAAAAAATGATATGATCGTGCAACTAGTGGTGTTATGACGCAACATGAAGTAAAATGCACACCTAACAATCAATGAAAATGCATTGTGTCCATGAAAACAGGGTATGCTACTACGTGAAATGCACAATTTTTCTTCAAATGATGAATGCAAATTTTCCTATATGAAGTCCTAACTAGTACTCCAAAGAAAATCTAGTGCAAGTGGTGCAAGTACAATGCAAAGTGCATAATGCAATGCATGATGATAAGCAAATGTTTTTGGATGTTTTGAAAATAAAATAGATGAAAAAAGCAAAAGAATGACTCTATGACCCCTAGACTCTGCAAGCACACCCAAACAACACTCAAGAAAAGCACTAAGGTAATAGAACTCTAATGCACTAATCTCAAACAAAAAATTGAAAATGCCATGACAAGAACCTTTCTAAAACAAAATTTTAGCCTAAAAAAAACGTTTCTGGTCAGAAACAGAGGTTTAAACAGACTTAGGTAGTGCCAAAGGAGACTCAAAAAATATCAAAATTCGTCCAGTAACCAATTATCTTCCACAAAAGGGAAAAAGCAAGGGTATACCTGACTATTCGCAGTAAACCCGCGTGTATACACGGAAATCGCAGAGGAAACCCTGTGTATACACGACTGTAAATCAAAAACCCGCGTACAGGAAGAAAGGTGCATAAACTCAAGGCAAATAGATAGGATGAGACAGAATCCACAACAATCAGACTCTACCAGGCAAACATGCCCCCATACCCGACACATAAACAAGAGAGAAAGAGCAATTCAAATTCATTGAATGCCAAGAAAACAACCCCCAAAGGACAACTACTAGGAACTCCCCAGTGGAGTCGCCAATTCTGTTACAGAGAGAAATTCCTATGGCTTGGCATACCACAACAGACAACTTGACTCCAGAAATCAATCCTTTCCAATATGCAATAGAAATTAAATGTATAACACTAAAGGATCAGACCTCGTACCTGATTCCAGACGGTTGAAGTAGATCCCCGTTGAGCTTTCCAATCTTCAGCTTGATTTGATATATTACTTCCTCAACAACAATTAAACAATACAAGCATTCTATATATCATGGTGTTAGATATATTCTAGCATATATAATCAATAATGTACAAGCATTTGACATAATCCCATGGATAAAATGTTCAATCAAATACACATCATTGGACAGGAAAAGGTATTTCTATTAATATAAATCATAGATTACAAGATACAACCTCTGACGACACATCTGCGAACTAGAGAAACTGAATCCCCCACTTGGGCCTCCACCACCTCAATCCTCGATCTCTCGATAGCAAGCTCACAAGCAAAAGGAAAGCTTGGGAAGAACACAACAATGCTCCAAGGGAAAAAGGGATGCAGACTCAAGCATAAGTTCCGCCAACAATGGACTATAGTTTCTTTGCTCTCAATTCTCTCTTATGCCTTCAATGTACCAAGGGGTTCCTTATATAGTTTTTGAAAGTGATAATGAAAGGTCGAATCCGAGCGATCTCAAGGCATAGGGAAGGCCAGGAGTCAAATGAGTTGGATCCATGTCAAGGAAAACTCCAAAAGGATTTGGATTATGCACACATCCTGATGTACACGGTTTTAATGGTCAAGCCCGCGTATATACGCGCTTATAGGTTTAAAAGTCGCGTATAGCATTTTCCATGTGTTTTTAGGGATGATCAAGGAAACATCAAAGCACAAAAAGTGATCCATAGGGTCTAAGGAGTCTATAGCAGGACAGGGGAAGGCCATACAAATTGTGATTC
>LPNX011077732.1:15371-36945 GCA_001517045.1 Pseudotsuga menziesii | reverse complement strand
ATATGCATTGCATTAGAATTTATTATTGCATTGGATTTTATCTATTCATGTAATGTATTGGATTCACTAAGTAGGAAAGAAAAAAAACTCATTGATATTGGAGTAGATGTGTGTGCTTACCATCCTTCTCAACAAATTAACTATTTCCTTATTTCTCATTATTGATCTATTCATGTATTCTTTTACATCTATTTAGGCACATTAAGCATAAGGTGATCAATTTACCCTACTAGACACTTCAAATGGGTTTGTGACAGCACCAAGAATCTCTGAGAAAGATGGATCTACAAGAAAGATCTCCAAAAATTCAATTAAAACGTATCTATACATCATTAGTGAGATGGCCCCCTTTGAAGCCTAGGGAAAATCCATTAGAAAATAAAATGGATCCCTTCTCACCCACCTTACCTCAAAGCAATGAAAACATCAACCCCCAAATAAGCCAAACTGGTGCCCCTACTGAAATTAATAGCATGGAGGGTCCTAGCCCACCAAATTTGTCCAATAACCAACATGTTATATATGAGACATCTATTTTGGGTAGGAGGAGAATTAAGAGAAACACTCCATACTTACCCTCAGGATGACCAAGGATTAGCGAAAACACATTCATTGGCTCGCATAATCTACAAGTTCTAGTCAAATCAATTTGTGGCAGTTGTTCTTGAGAATTGGATATAGAAACTAGCCCCCACTGGGAAGACATTGGCATAGGTATTTGGAGATTTTTCGAGTGGATCAAGCTTTAGCATTAGTATACACCAAGTGCTAGGATGCTCACAACCATATTAATTGTGATGGGAAGGGATAATGAGGTTGCACCACCTCATTTGTCAGCTGGTAGATAAGATTCGATGGCTTATGGTATAATAAAAAGTGAAATTAGAGATTTGATCACACTTAGATAAATTCTTTATGAGGTAATTAGACAATGAAGATAAATGTGAGTTATATTATTATTTTTTTAACAGAAACTGAGAAATTTTTATAAATTTTTAAAAAAGGTTGTAGCCCAGCCAGGCGTACAAAGAGGAATTCTAAGAAAGAAGACTGATGGCCTCAATTATAACTGTCAACCTTCTTAGAAGTGCTTTGAGAAATGAATCCCAAATGTTCCTGAAGCTATTTCGAGAAAAGTACTGCTTACAAGAGTAGACTCTCACAAATTGTGAGCAGAGAAGAATACAGAAGCAAAGCATTAAACAGGTGGAGAGGAGTGCCCCTTAATGAAAGGATCCAATTTCTTCTGAGAACCCGCGCTGATGTTTGAGGATGCTTCCTTTTCTCTTCGTTCTTTATTTGTAATTTTTCCTCTGGTGATGGGAGGAGAAGGAGCTGAAAAGTCTTCGGAGTTGGAGGTTTCCTCTGTCGAAGGGACCAAGGATGCCAGTCCAACCTGGGCTGAGCTCTCGCCACCCAAATCGATGGGATCTTTCTTTGAACCAAGGGAAGCAGATTTTGGAGAAACTGCCTCCAAGGTGCTAATGGGATCAAGGTTGCCCTGCTCCTGGACAGCTGCAACTTCAGGTTCTTGTACTTCATCTTCCTGGAGAACTGCAAAACTATTTTTGTTTTTTGACCGTGGAGAATCTGCAAGAGGAGAGTGATCTTGGGAGGCCTTCTGCTGAGACACTTGAGGCTCCTTTCGCCTGGGAGGACGGCGTCGATTAGAGACCGTCTGGAACTCTGTATTTTTGGAAGCTGGGAGATTTGCTGGTTTCTGTGGTTCTGTAATCTTGGGGAAGCTTTTAGCGAAGTGGCCGTATACATGACAGAATTTGCATTTAAAAGGGATCTGATCATAGTCCAGTTCTTGAACGTGGCTCCAATCTCCTAAATTAAGCTTTAGGTCCTCTAGGAGCCCTTTCTCTAGATTCACCTCTACGCAGATACGAGCACATCTGTATTGACCCCCTTTTGGCTCTGCAGTGTCTATATAGCGACCTAGCTTATTACCAATGTCAATCAGAGTGCTTTTCCCCCAAAGATGAAGAGGGAGGTTAGGAAGTCTTACCCAGACTGGAGTGGCAGTGATCTCTGCTTCTAGGTTGAACCCCAGAGACCAAGGGGCTAAGAACAGACCTCTCGAGCCCATGAAGAAAGGGCCCAAACGAAAGACAAGGTCTCTTTCTTCTTTATTTGAGAACAAGAAATCAAAAAACCCTCGACTAGCTGCAAAGAGAGAAACTTGACCTGACAGAAGAGGGTTCCAATGTTCTGCGATCCAGATCTCGACCACCTTAGGGCTAGGCCACAAACCTGTGAACTTACCAATGAGGGCTTGCTCAGAGAGGATGAGAGATTTCTGGCATGGATCTGAAGGAGAGAGCTCCAGAGAAGGGATCTCGTCCATCTTTTTCACAAACTTAGAAGAAGAATGAGAAGCTTCCTGAGGAGCAGTATCTTGAACAAGGGCCTTGAAGGTGGAAAGCTGGGCATGAGTGCCCATTTCTGGAAAGAACTCCCCACTGTAAGCAATGGCAGCCAAGAACTCCACGCTGAAAGCAACACTCCACGCAAGGCAGCCACCACGATGAGCAGCAGCAGCGATCCAGTCTCTGCGCAGTTAGGGAGGCCGCCAACCTGAAAGACCAAGCTCGGCAGCCACCACGCTGAGAAGCAGCAGCAGCGATCCAGTCTCTGTGCTTAGGGAGACGACAGCTAGGGAAACCCTAGCCGCGGATGAGGAGCTGCTCCGCTGTCGTTCCAAAACTGATAAAAGTGTTGAGTTATATTATTAAACACCTATTTAATTATTTTATAATTCACATTAATAAATATCTTAAAAGTAGGTGACTAAGGATAAGTCCGAAACATAACATTCTAGTTGGTTTTAGACTTAATGTATTTAAATGGTTTTCCACTTCATTTTGAAAAAATTGAAAGTAGGTGACTAAGGATAAGTCCGAAACATAACATTCTAGTTGGTTTTAGACTTAATGTATTTAAATGGTTTTCCACTTCATTTTGAAAAATTTGAAATTTAAATATTTTTTCTTCATTAATTTTCTAGTTAAACATTGATTTATTTTCTTTATTTTTACATTTACACAATAATTAAATAATGTTTATTTTATGTTCTAATTTATTTTTGTTTTAAATAACAACAAAATTGCATAAACATGATTATTGTAGCCAGGATTATCTGGTGTATAATAACACACTTCATGGACATAAACCTTATAGGAGATACATATTATGAGATAAACACAAATATAGTAGTTTATAGATATTTTGAATTAGAAGTGAAGTATAATAGCATAGAGTAAGTGAAGATTGAATAAGGAAGGCAAGGAGCTTAATTATGTAATTCTCATATTTTACAAATATTTTTTACGAACATATTTTAATAGGATTTTTTTAGGGAGAAGTAAAGATGAACATTAGAAGAAGATTCTCTGATCCAAATGTCAATTTCCCACTTGAAAAAGATGTCACATACCTTTGTGGTAAAGCATTTTGACTATGGAGGAGATGTTATTGCTTAATTGATTTTAAATTTTAAGAAAAAAAAATTTCCATATATTCATCTTAAATACAAATTTAACAATATATATCATTTATATTTTCTTAATATAAAATGGACTAGTAAATGTAAATTAGGGATGTGTTGGTTTGTATAAATAAAATAAATATGTGATTACATAAGAATATAAATTTTGTATTTCTATTTTGAGTAGAAAATGTTATGAAAATGAATGATTATAAAGGGGGTATTCTAAATTTGTGATTTTCCAATTATGAGTTCCATGTAAAAATTGGTTACATGCCACATTAAGAACTTGGGAGAACAACTAGCTCTACCATACTTGAAATACTAATACTATGAAAATTAAGATTTAATGTTTTATATCATAGTTGAAATCTCATCCTATGTTTCAATTAATTTTCTTTAACTTTACTCATAGTTTAATGGTCATATCTATACACATTACATGTCCATATTAAAACCACATAGGTTAATTTTGTCACTTAGTTATTTTAAATAATTAAAATATATCTAATGAATTATTTGTGGACAAAATGCTAAAGTGATTTAATATGTGGACAAACTCAATAAGGCTTAGACAATGAATGAATAGTTATGAAGGGGTCCATTGTCCCAAAGCACGAGACTGTCATACACCAATTTGGCATGACCATAAAATTATATTATTTATTTTTTTAATGATAAATATCATAAAAAAATGTTTAATTGTATTCATAATGGAACTTTGTTAAATCTTGATAAAATTATGATTTCCGTTAGTAGAAAAACTGGATGAATTCAACTTCTATTTAGGTAAATGGTAAAATTTTACATTGAAATGCTTTATTTTTGAAATTTTAATTAGTGGATTATCTTAAAATGGGTGGAAAGGTATCCTATCACAAATAAAGTTCCCATCAATTGAGTTAACTACAAATTTAGTAGAGGAATAATTTCCATCATAAAATTTTATAGTTTGGTCACAGTTTTTTTTTCAACTAAATTTAGTTATTAACCCACTCACTATGATATGCAAATATACATGTTATCCTAAAATATTTCAAAATATATAGTTCTCCATGGTCCAATTTCTATTAAATCAAATATAACTATCCATATCTAAATTGGGGACAAAATCCATTATAAAAGTGGGGTAATCTAAATATTATGGTATATTTTTGGTTTATTTTAATAAGACTATTAGGAATTATCAAAATATATTAGTCACATATATTATTTGTGGAAATTGCATAATTCTAGTGTCATATAAAGGATTGAATGCTTCCAAATTTAGATCTTAACGTCATGTTCCCACCAAAAATCACAAAATAGTTTGGAACATAGAAAAATATCTACACTTAAGAGTGTCACATTTAATTCTCATAATTTCATTTTCCTTTAAATAAGAGAGTCTCCATTCTCATAAATTCACTTTCCTTTAAATAAAGGAATCTTTCCTTGAGTCTAATGCTTTGCCTCTCATGTTTAATAAGTTTTTAACCACCATAATTTTTGGAATAAATCAAAGTAAATTTTAGTCAATTTTTAGAATAAATCAAAGTAAATTTTAGTTATTTGTACATACTTTTAAATAGATAATTTTTAAGATAGAAAAAACATAATTATAAGTAAGAATTAAATTGATTTAAGAAAATAAAAAATATAAATTATTTTTATTATTTAAATTAAAAAATATTTTTTGTCTAATATTATGTTTTAGATAATTATGTTAATATTATGTTTTGATAATAAATTCAATGATTCTTAGTTTAATCTTTCTTTTCTATATATATAATTCATTATTCATAATTAAAAATAATAAAATGTTAAAAAATAATTGAAAATTTAATATGGTGAGTAATTTTGGTTTTCTTAAACATTTATATTTAGGTTGTTCATATAAAATTTGAAATATTAATTATTTTAATATAATATGATACTCTTCATTAAAGTTTAGATCATTATAAATCTTAATAAATTTGAGGATAAATCATTAATATATTTTGTGATTAATTAGTTATCAATATTTTAAATTTGAAATCTTATATAAATAGTTAAAAGGTTAAGAAACAATAAAGTGATAAATTTAAAATTTAAATTAAATAACAACTTCGTGTATCATATTTTTTTTTTTTTCTATGTTATATTTTATAATTTAAGTAGCATTCCTATCATAAAATATGAGCTTATATGAACCAGAAACCTCTCCCATTCATGGGGAATAATTTTTAAACAAAATTTAATGCTCATTCATAGTCAAACAAAATTTAATACTCATTCACATCATGGAGCATGAAATTGTAAGAACCACAATTCCTCACATATTTTTAAATGAGATTCTAAGAACCAAAAACCTCTCTCATTCATAATGAACAATTTTTAAGCAACTTTTACTATTTATTCATAGTGAATAAAATTTAGGCAAAATTTTGTACTCATTCATTACATAATATAACATGAGATTAAACATTTTTTTTATTTTCAATCAATGTCCAGTACTAGTGAACACAACTTCAAACACAATATAGTGCTCATTCATAGTGAACCAAAAACCCCCATCATTTATAATGAACAAATGAACAAAATTTCACAGGATTATAAAAATGACTTTCATATAGGACTCCAAAAACAAAAAAGCGTGGATTATTTTTTCAATCTTCTAGTAATAGAGAACAAAACTTCAAACACAATATAGTGCTCATTCATAGTGAACCAAAAGCCCCCCATCATTTATAATGAAAAAATGAACAAAATTTCACAAGAATATAAAAATGAATTTCATATAGGGCTCCAAAAACATGACTTTCATATAGGACTCCAAAAACCAAAAGGGTGGATTATTTTTTTCAATCAACTTCTAGTACTAGAGAACAAAAATTCAAACACAATATAGTGTAGTCTTCATTCATAGTGAACCAAAAGCCCCCGTCATTTATAATGAACAAATGAACAAAATTTCATAGAATTATAATAATGAATTTTATATGGGTCTACAAAAACCAAAGGCCATCATTTATAAATAACAAATTACTCCAAAAAAACAAAAATCCATTATTCATAAACAACAATTTTCAAGTTAAGTCTATTTAGTGTCGTTGCAAAACTTCATATCATCAAGATACTCACAACATTTCCCTACCGAAAATAGTTGTTGTTACAGTGGAACCAGTCATGCAAAACTATTACCTATGAATTGAATAAAAACCTTCACAAATGCAACAAAGCTTGCTAATTTAAAACCATCCAAGTGCTCTCACTCGGAGGAGAGGAGAGGAGACATCATGAACGTTGGATACTACTATTCACTCTCATTGCAAAACTTCAAATCATCAGAATACTGAAAAAATTTCCTTACTAATAGAAGTTGTTACTATAGTAGAACTAGTCATGCAAATCTATTTCCTAGGAATTGGATAAAAACCCTAACTAGTGCAACAAAGCTAGCTAATTTAAAACCATGAATGGTCTCCCTAAAGGAATACATCATAAGAGTTGGACCCTACTGAATCTATAACCATATTTGGACCTCCATGAAGGAAGACATCGGTAGGGTTAGGCCTTACTCCTTCTTGAAGGGAGCCATCATGAGGGTTGGGACTTCCTGAACCTATAGCCATATTTTGCACAAGGTTATAGATAGACATCATGTTTATTTGTTGCTGCATTTTCATCACAGGATCTGGATGGATGTCCATCTATTCTTCCAATGGCATAGAAGAGTCTAGGATGCCCATCTATTCTTCCAATGGCATAGAAGAGTCTAGGATGCCCATCTGTTCTTCCAATGGCAAAGGAGGGCCTAACTGGATGTCACCCTGTTGCTGCAATGCCATAGGAAGGACTGAATTGATGTCCATCCGTTGTTACGATTCCATAGGAGGGGCTGACTAGATGCTCATCAAAGTGGGTGCTTAGAACTGCTGTTGAGTAGCCCTTGCACCTAGAGAAAGCAATACTTCATGAACTTTGGGTCTAACATTTAACACCTCCTGGTTGATGGCCATGGATGTGCCAAGTATAACCAGGATGAAGCTCTGTGCTACCATGCTTTCAATAGTCCCTCTACCCAACTATATTTTATATAATAACATGTCCTCTAGATACCCTTCTACCCAACTATATTTAACTTTCATTCACTTGCAATGGAAGACAACAACAAAAAGAACATGTAATTTTCAAGGTGAATTTAAGACAAACTATGACGCTTCACACTTTAATTGGGTCGTTATACAACGACAAAATGTATTTATTGGGTCGAATTAAATTCCAAGACACGCTTGCACCTAAAGGCACAAAGATACGTTAAGAAACATCAAACAAAGTGTGAAAAAACCAACCGGATTCTAGACAAAGTAAAATGTTAATACGTTTTATTTTATAATCTAAAGAGAAAAGAAATATACAAATAGTGAGGAGGTATTTTCTACCTCTTTATTATTAAGAAAAAAACAACAATTGAAAATATAGAATTTTGAGTGGTTCTTTGCAATATAAAGAAGATGGATTTAAGATATTTTTCATCTCTTGTTGAGGAGAAAAGGACTATTGTCACATCGAATAAAGGGAGAGAGTAAGAGGGGAATGGCATTCTCCTGCTTCTCCTTTGTGATTAAAAGAAAAACATCATAAACCACTAAAGTTCTTCCAAGTCGGTGAAATATTATAAAATCATGTGATGAAATTGTGTAATATTAACAACATATGTGTATACATATCAAAATTATTAATAAGATATTTTAATAAAGATCGAAGAAAATCTACAAAATAACATATATAAGCCTATTATTCATATAGACATAATTATTTGGACATAAAAATTTTACATCCTAAAGTACAAAAAAAAGCAAACAATGCAGGTTAGAAATACTCACACCCCATGGTACATAAATGATCAAAACTAAAAAGCATTTTGTTATGAAACCAAATTCCAACCTAAATGCAAAATAAGTATTCAAAGAAAAGTCCACATAGTTTGATATGATCACATTATATAAGCACATTTACAAGGATTTAAACAAAACAAGTAATACTTTCTAAACAAGGCTTCTATTTGTTTCGAAAGTTTTGTTTGGTTAGAAGAGCATGTAAATGGGTTTGTTTCTAGGTATGGACTCATAAATTTTAGTGGCTACTAATAGATAGTAATGACATTCGAATAATAGTGAGCTAGTCTATTTCCACTTGTATTAGTCAGTTAATCAATTTGATAGTTAAGGTAGTTAGGGTATTTCCTATTTTTCTAGTTAACCGATCGCATGTTTGTATTTGGATAGGATTATTCTTAGGAATTAAGCGAGCATACCTAAAATTAATAATGATAGAATAAAATCCACATACCAATGCATTTAATATAGACATACAATGTCTACATGGAAAGCCCAAAACTGGGAAAACCCACCATAATAGATCTATTATATCCCTTGACCTAAACCGCTAAGTTAGGCCAAGTGATCTAGCCACCACTCACCTCCAGGCCACTTTACAATGGAGCCTCCTCATGCCTTATAAAGGCTTCTTTACATGCATTACCATGGAAAAATACCATGGGACACAATTACATTGAATTTTCATCCTCACCATGATCACAAACTTTCTACATGTTTTCCTTGTCGTGATCCCTGAATTGCTTGGCCAAAATTCTTTGGAAGATGAATTCTATGGTTTTTCCCTTCGACAAAACCTTGTTTTGTGAGGGTAAATCCTTTTTCTCTCTAACAAGGTGTGTCACCCCATATTGATGTACTTTGCATCACCGACACACTTTACTTGTGAATAGGGTGCGTCGGTACTTGTACGAAGTGGAAAAAAAAATTCAAGAAGTCTCTCAAAGGAGACCCTCATGGAGGTTTATCCCTTCATTTAGGGTGGATCTCGCTCGCCTCCCAACTTAGTGTGATACCACCATCCTTCTCGCTTAATCTTATCCTCCCTTCCTCATCTCTTTTGGCCTATAAATGGAAGCTTCCCCTCATGGCACAGAGAGCGAGAAGGAGAGCAACCAAATGCTGGAGAAATTAGGCTAGATATCATATCTTTGATGGTTTGCATATTGAAGCAAGACTATGTTGGAATGAATATTCAACACCAAGGCTCTATATGGTTGTAATACATTCCTCTTTAATATTAATACATTAACCTCTTCCTTTCCCATAAATGAAGTTTAATCTCATTTCCAGTAATTCTCCCTCGTCAATTGCTTTGATATATTAAATTATCTTGTAGTTTCTACTTGTTTCTTGTTTCCTTTAAATATTTTGTAGGTTATCTATTCATCAATAAGGAGTGTGAAATATTCAAGCTAATAAGGATAACCATATGAAAAGAGGTATGGATTGTTCACATGCAAGTAATTTAATAAATCTAGGGGAGGGTTTTCATTTATACTAGAGAGCTTTGTATTTTTCCACATTGACAAAGTGTCTTGAAACAAAATTGGTGACCATATTTGGGATCGAGTTATTTAATTTATATTTATGCATGTATGCCTTGTTTCTTATTAGATCTAGTTTAATTTTCACTTGGTAGATCACATCCAATTGGTAGATCTAACTGTTTAGATTTTGTTGTGTAATCTGCTTTACTTTTCAAACCCTGAAGTTTGTTGATTTGCTTACAAATCTTTCTTTTTTCAAATTTTTGGTCACCCGTCGCACTTTATGTTTAGATATAGAGCACCACTATTAGCATAACGCCTTTTGCATTTTTACATTGTGAGTCAGTGCTGAACTTTGCTCTTTTTCAAAGTGTGTCACCTTGTTTCTACCGCTCTAGTATATATCTATATCCTGTGTCACACTATTGAAATTTAGCTTTATTTCTGCCGAGACCTTTTAGTGCTTGGTTTATTACTAAACTGCTACAATTGTCTGTCATTCTAGAACTAGCTTTTGTATTGATTCTATACTATAGTTGGGGGTGCTTTTAGCTTATGTTTTAAGCGAAATGAAGTGCATTTTTTAAAAAGAGCTCCCCCTTACAACCGAGAAGGGCCATGAATTGTATATTTTGCAATCTCTTTCACTTATATGCTCATTGCATTCAAAGAATAATTTATGTTTCTTGTGTTGAATTTTACATTTGTTTCTTTGCTTGAAACCTCTTGCTCTTTTCTGTGGTTGTATTAATTAAAATTTGAAAATTTGCATTACATTTTAGAGTGCATGTGTTGAGTTTGTTTGGAGTCTCTTTCGTTGGGGTTATTATTTCCTTAAATCTCTTTAGTAGATAAAAATTGATCTTTTCTTTCCATAATAGATAAAAGAAAATGTTTTGCTTTGATCTTCTTTATTAGATTGAAAAATAGTTGAAAATTAAAAAAAAACTTTTATTCTTGTTTTAGTTTATTTCAAATTTTTATTTGGTTAAATCTTAGTTTTATATCTAATAAAATTCAAGTTTCATAATCTATAAATACCTTTTGTTTTATTCTTTGATTGGAATGGTTAATTTGATCTTTGTCTTCCTACCTTTTGGAGATCTATTTTTTCACCTTTTATTAGAAAGATAGGAAACAAAATTCTAGTTTCAAGTTTGTGTTAGATTTTTATCAATTAGACAATATTATATTAGGATCTTATCTAAGAGAATAACATGCACAACAATTAATCACAAGAGACAATAGAAACAAATATTTTCCTCGGGGAAACCATAAAGGAGAAAACCCCGCAACTTCCTTAGAGATAGAATGAACACCAATGGCAACAGTAAAACCTAGAGACAGAAAGATGATCTCCAACAATTGTTCTCTCTCTCACTTGTGTGAGGTCCTCTTCTCTCACCTATGCACTATAGTTGGGTGAGTGTGTGTATCAAATAGAGAGGCTCACTCTCGACTTATACTAATTTCTGACTTGACAATCACTTACCACGGATGAATTCTCTACGAGAGTCTAATAACCCTAGTGCCCCGAAACTATGGGGACTTTTCCCTCGGATCAACTAGGAGGGTTAACCTCTATAACTTTACATGACTTGATTACATTAATGATTCTCCCAATAGGAACATAGGGTACCAATGAAGTACAATATATAAAATATACAAGTGAATACATTCTGAAGTTACAAATACATCAACATTCCCTCTTAACTAGGAATGTATTCTCTTGACACAATTCATCAGCACAAGTCTTCGTCACTGCATCAAATCTGGATCATCATCAAAGATGGATCATAACTGGATCATCATCACTGGATCATCATGAAAGTTGGATCATCATTGGATCATCATCAAAGTTGGATCATTACTAGATCATCATCATCATCACTCCTCTCGTCCTCTCGATCAAATGGTGCTATCTCTCAATTCTTCTTGTCATAGGAAGTTCTACAAAGCCATCCCTTTTTCATGTTGGTTGTAGGACTAGCCTCCATGTAGGTCTTCATCAACAACGCTTATATCATCGGCATGGTAGGAGACACCTACTACCATCCGAGAAAGGCTTCAACACTTACATTCACCGGCATGGTAGGACACACCTATGTGAGGACCCTGCAGCAATTAATTAATCAAAACACACGATATAGCAGCAGAACTCAAAATCACTTTTATATTAATCGCAGGCCACTTCGAGGGGGGAAACTCCTTTGAGCAAGCTCAATACAAAATAACTTCACGGTGCCTTCCTTGGCCTCAACACACACTTAAATACTAAAAATAGGTGCCAATACTATGGGTCAAAACCATGGGCCAATATAAACTATGGATCAACAAATACTACAGGCGGCTTACAAAGCATATGCGCCCAACAACAATAACACAAACTATGGATCAACAATTACTATGGGACGACTTACAAAGCATATGCGTCCAACAACAATATACTAACACGGTAAAGAGAAGGATTGACATGGGTTCCTAACATCCCCTCCCCCTTAGAAAAAGCTTTGTCCTCAAAGCTTTAGATGTGGAAATTTTCGCTGAATCTAAAGGAGTGGTTCCCACGTAGCATCCTCGGGCTGCATTCCGTGCCATTGAATTAATACCTCTGTGATAGAGTGAGAGTGAAGCTGACGAGTGTGCTTATTGAGGACAGCCTCCGGCTCCAAAAAGATGGATCCTTCATTATCCAGTTCTGGTAAAATAGTGCCAAGAACTTTCTTTAGACAAGAGACATGAAATACTGGATTAATGTGGGAAGAAGGCAGAAGTTCCAATTTATAAGCAACAGACCCTATCTTTTGAAGAATCCTATATGGCCCATAGAACTTTGGAGCGAGCTTATGATGCCCTTTGAGTTTTAGTGAGGATTTCTTGTAAGGCTGGAGACGAAGAAAAACCATATCAATGGCTTCAAAAGTGCGCTCAGAACGGTGCTGATCAGCTTGTTGCTTCATGCGATTTCTTGCCATGCGAAGATTTTTGCGCAAAATGCGAAGAACCTCATCGCGGTTTCGAAGAACCACGTCAACTGCCTGAACTGGAGAACTGCTGGGGGTGTAAGGAAGAAGAACTAGCGGTGCCTGACCATAAACTGCTTCATATGGAGTCATTTTAGAGGCAGTGTGGTAAGAGGTATTGTACCACCATTCAGCGAGAGGGAGCCACTTTGCCCACTGATGTTGTTGCTCAGAGGAGAAGCAATGAAGATAAGTTTCCAAGCATTTATTGATAATTTCAGTTTGACCATCCGTTTGTGAGTGATAACCTAAACTAATCTTTAGTTTGGTGCCAGTGTGGTGAAAGAGTTCTGTCCAAAAATGACTAGTGAAAGTCGCATCACGATCCGAGACAATGGAAGAAGGCATTCCATGAAGACGAAAGATCTAGTCCAGGAAAATTTGAGCAATGGAGGAGGCTGTATAGGGATGGTTGAGAGCACAAAAATGACTATATTTGGAGAGGTGATCAACCTCAACCAAAATCACAGTATTCCCTCCAGATTTAGGGAGCCCTTCAATGAAATCCATAGAAATATCTATCCATATCCAGGTAGGTATGGGAAAGGGTTCGAGCAATCTCGGAAGGGGTGTTGTTTCACCCTTATTGCGCTGGCAGGTATCACATTCAGCCACCATCTTTTGAATTGTCCTTTTCATGCCCTGCCAAAAGAAGTTACGCCGTGCCCGTTCATACGTTTTGAGAAAACCAAAGTGCCCAGCTGATGGAGAAGCATGGAGTGCATAGAAGATAGCTTGTTGAAGAGCTGTGTTCTAGGGAAGCACCAGACGACCCTTGTACCTCAGTGAAGCACCATCCCAAGAGTAATGTGGGACATCAGAAGGGTTGTTGTCCAAGCGTTGGATGATTTGAAATAATGAAGAGTCATTGACATAACCCTGTTGAACCTATTGCAACCAATTTGGAACAGGCATAGAAATAGCGGAAAGAGAACCTTGGTCATCAAATGTGCGAGAAAGGGCATCCGCCACAATATTGTCCTTACCCTTCTTATACGTGATCTCATATTCATAACCCATGAGTTTGCTAACCCATTTCTGTTGTGCTGGGGAGGATACACGTTGTTCTAGGAAATATGTCAGACTCTGGTGATCAGTCTTGATGCAGAAATGATTCCCTAAGAGGTAGGGTCACCACTTTTGTACTGCATGAAAAATAGCCATCATTTCCTTCTCATATGTAGAGGCATCTAAATTCTTACCGGAAAGGGATTTTCTGGTGAATGCACTGGGGTGTTCATCTTGAAGGATAACAGCACCAAGTCCATTGCCGTAAGAATCACTCTCAATAGTGAAGGGCTTGGAAAAATCGGGCATAGCTAGAACAGGTGTAGTACACATAGCTTGTTTCAGCTTGTCAAATGCACACTCAGTAACATGTGTCCATGTAAAAGCATCCTTTTTCAACAGAGCAGTTAATGGAGCTGCAATCTTCCCATAATCCTTGACAAACTTGCAGTAGTAGCCAGTCAACCCCAAAAAACCACGAAGGCTCTTGAGTGTCTTAGGAGGCGGCCAATTGTTCATGGCAGTGATTTTGGCAGGATCCACACGAACCTCTTGTGCTAAGATAATGTGCCCGAGATACTCAACTTCCTTTTGACCAAAAACACGTTTAGACATTTTGGCATGGAGATGATGATCAGAGAAAAGTTGCATTACAAGAGCTAGATGCTGGAAATGTTCAGCCCATGTTTTACTGTAGATGAGGATATCATCGAAAAATACCAGAATGAATTTTCGCAAATAGGGTAAGAATATTTTATTCATCAAGGCCTGGAATATGGAAGGAGCATTAGTGAGACCAAAGGGCATGACCAAAAACTCATAGTGGCTATCATGTGTGCAGAAAGCTGTTTTAGGGATATCATCCTCATGAACCCAAATTTGATGATACCCAGAGCGAAGATCCAACTTGGAGAAAAATTGAGCACCATGAAACTCATCAAGAAGCTCATCAACAACAAGAATTGGAAACTTATCCTTGATGGTGAGTTGATTAAGTGCTCGGAAGTCAATGTAGAGGAACCATGACCCATCTTTTTTACGGACAAGAAGAACTGGTGAAGAAAAGGAACTTGTGCTTGGGCAAATAATACCTTGCTTCAGTAAGTCCCTAACGAGGAGTTCAATCTCTGTTTTTTGGTGAAATGGGTAGCGATAGGGCCTGATGTTGGGAGGAATGCTTCTAGGAAGCAGTTGAATATGATGGTCCTCTGGTCATGAAGGTGGAAGTCCCACTGGTTCAGCAAAAACACCTGTATATTGATCCAGAATTTGTTGGAGATCCAAAGGAGTAGTGGGGGCCGCTGATGGTTGCATTTGAATGGAATGGAGCTGAGCGATGACACCATGGGAACTCTTCTTAAGGATTTTTTCCATGCGATGTGAATTGATGATGCTGAGAGAACCTGGTTGTAATCCTTTCAATGTGTGTTTGTGTCCATCGGGGGAGAACTGCATCCAAAGTTCAACAAAATCCCATAATATGGGGCCAAGTGTGCGCAGCCATTGAGCACCCAAAACCACATCACATCCGCCTAAGGTCAAGGAAAAGATGTCAGAGCGGAGGTTATAATCTCCCATAGAGATACGCACATTACGACACTTCCCTTTGCAAGGTAAGGTGCCCCCATTGGCAACCATGACTTCAAAGTTGGCGCAAGGATGGATAAAACAATCAGCTTGTTTGGCGATCCGAGGGTCAATGAAATTATGAGTGCTGCTAGAATGAATGAGTATTGTAAGAGGAAGCTTCTTGAAGTAACCGTGTACCCGCATTGTTTTGGGGGTAGTGACTCCAGCTAAATCATGGAGGGATATCTCGGTTGGTCGTCTTGAGATGAAGGATCAGTAGGTGGCTCCTGAATGTCAACCGGAGCATCCATTGTATCGGGAGCTTCTTCACCAATTTTAGAGGTAGGTGGAGAATCCACATCCAAGAGATAGAGCTTTTGTTGAACACATCAATGTCCCCGACTGAATTTCTCATCACAATTATAACAAATCCCTTTTTCTCTACGTGCCTGCATCTCTGTTTCAGACAAATGCTTGGTTGGAGTTGAGCGAGGAGCTGGTGGACTGGGAGGTCGTTGAGAACCCATATTTCAGAAGGGAACAAAAGAGGATTTGGAGCGTTGTTGGGCTGCCATCTTGTCTTCTGCCAACTTAGCCAACCCCAGGGCTTCCATCATTGTGTTGGGACTAAACATTTTGACCTTAGAGTGAATTGCATCCTTTAGACCACTGATAAAACAACTCCGGTAGAAGTCATCAGGTAATCCTTCAGTGTGATTAGCTAGTTTCTCAAAGTCAGTTTGATACTCTTTCACAGTGCCAATTTGGTGAAGTTTAGTGAGAGCTCCTGTGAAGACATCAAAAGCACTAGGACCAAATTGTTGCAAAAGGAGCTGGCAAAAATCAGGCCATTTTGGCTCTTCATGAGCCTTGATGTACCAACGATACCATTGAAGAGCTTCCTATTCCAAATGAAAGGAGGCAAGTGGAACTTTGATGACATCAAAAGTATTATGAAGACTGGAATACCATTCTGCATGATAGATCCATCGAGTTGGGTCAGTACCATTGAAGCGAGGAAAATCTAGCTTCGGACCGTGAAAATTGCTGGAAGAAGAGAACCCATTGTTTGATGAAGACTCAGACTGTCGTCTAGTGTTCATAGCTGAATGCTCAAGATGGAGACCAAGAAATTTTTCATCCAGTTCCTGGAGTTTGGCTTGGATGGCTGCAAGTGCTTCCTCCATGGTTTTTGCTCCTGTGCGGGTGACAACCATAACCAAGAGTTTTTTTTTTTTTTTGGGGGGGGGGGGGGGTGGTAGTGGGTAGAAAAACAAAAACAGAAACTGTTTCAGTAGAGGAAAATATGGATTTGGGAAAAAATCGGAAGGGTAATTAGGGTTTGAGTAAGTTTTTGACATTGTGGAAAAGACAGGGAAACAAAAAATGGGGATTTTAGGAGCGGTGTGAAAGAATGAGAAAATTTGGTAGAGAGGGACAATGAAGAAGAATGATGAAAGGAATACGATGGAAAATTTTGAAGGCGTTTGGGTGAAAATCGAAGGAGTTATCGCAAACCCTAAAAATAGACAAATGTGGGATTTTGGGTCTTAGGAAGTGGAATTTGGGATAGGGTCTTCAGGAATGAAATATGTAGAATGGAATTGCATAGGTGTCAGTGAAGTTTCAGGGAAAACAAAGTTGAAACCAAGGAGATATGGCCGAAAAACAGAATTTTATACTTTTTTTTTCTTTTTTTTTTTACAGGAAGGGATCTGCAACGGCGCGAAAGTGATCGAAAACAGTGGAATCTGCAACGATGCAGGGGTGATCGGCAACAAATGGATCTGCAACGGCGTGAAACTAACCGGCAACAGTTCTGGACAGAGGAAATCTACGATTGTGCAACTGAAAATAGATATGGACCCCAGATATGTGCGGCTTCCTATCGGTTCAAGGGATTCACTCGGCCACCAATGTTGTCTGACGGCTTGTGTATTGGGTCAGTACCCCTCACACCACGGCTCAAGTAAAACTGATAACCGCTTGGCCACAAACGACAGCTCTTGGTTTACCTCATGGGTGGGAACTAGTCAATCAGGTAGGGGTCGTTGCCCTTTTAGCTGGCAGGTCCTCTCAATGGGATAGCTACTTCGGGGTTTTTGTGGTACTCCTCACAATGATTTTTAGGGATTATGCCCAAGTGCTTCCCACAGTTAAGTGGATAGGGATTATTCCCAGATCCGAACCTGCAACAGAAACGAAAAAAAATTGGGCAGAAATTTCACCCAACGAGCCCAAGAAAGTGCTCTGATACCAGATGTGAGGACCCTGCAGCAATTAATTAATCAAAATACACGATATAGCAGCAGAACTCAAAATCACTTTTATATTAATCGCAGGCCACTTCGAGGGGGCAACCTCCTTTGAGAAAGCTCAATACAAAATAACTTAACAGTGCCTTCCTTGGCCTCAGCACAAACTTATATACTAAAATTAGGTGCCAATACTATGGGTCAAAACCATGGGCCAATATAAACTATGGATCAACAAATACTATAGGCGACTTACAAAGCATATGTGCCCAACAACAATAACACAAACTATGGATCAAAAATTACTATGGGACGACTTACAAAGCATATGCGTCCAACAACAATATACTAACACGGTAAAGAGAAGGATTGACATGGGTTCCTAACAACCCACTACCATCTTTGAAAGGCTCCAGCAATTACATCCACTAGAATGGTAGGACACATGTACTACCATCCAGGGAAAGGCCCCAGCACTTACATCCACTGGCATGGTAGGACACACCTACTACCATCCATGGAAAGGCCTTGCACTTACATCCAACAACATGGTAGGACACACTTGTTACCATATGTGGAAAGGCTTTGCACTTACATCCACTAGCATGGTAGCACACACCTACTACTATCCGCGGAAGGGATTTGGACTTGCATCCGCCGACATGGTAGGACACACCTACTACCATGCGGCGAAGGGCTCTACACTTACATCCATCAGCATGGTAGGACACACCTACTACTATTCTGGGAAAGGCTCAGCACTTGCATCTGACCATGGGAGGAACCAATCCTACCACCATGTCATAGGGGCACAACACTTACATCTGACCATGGGAGGAACCAATCCTACAACCATGTCAAAAGGGCACAACACTTATATCTAACCATGGGAGGAACCAATCCTACCACCATGTCAGAAGGAAAAATCACTTACATCTGAGCATGGGAGGAACCAATCCTACCACCATGTCAGAAAGGCTCACGGACTCATCCCTTCCCCTTGGAAGGAACCTCAATTTGGAGAACACTAAGCTTCTCCCTAAAGTACTCAAACTTCACTCTGGTTAATGGCTTGGTCAACACATCAGCTATCTATTCATCCGTCACAACATACTGGAGCTTCACTGCTCCTCTCTGCACCATATCCCTGATATAGTGATATTTGATATCGATATGCTTTGACTTGCCATGGAACACTAGGTTCTCCGACAACTTCACAATACTCTGGTTATCATAATATATACAAGTAGCATAAAACTAGAGATCAAACAGATCAGACAGTAGCTTCGTTAGACACATTGCCTCACAACTAGATGAACAACCTGTGACATACTCTCAAAGACATGACATTCAAATAATAGTGATCTAGTCTATTTCTACTTGTATTAGTGAGTTAATCAATTTTATAGTTAAGGTAGTTAGGGTATTTGCTATTTTTTTGTTTAACCTATCCCATGTTTGTATTTGGATAGGATTATTCTCAGTAATTAAGCAATCATATACCTAAAAATAATAATGAGAGAATAAAATCCACATACCAATGCATTTAAGATAGACACACAATGTCTACGTGGAAAACCCAAGGCTGGGAAAAACCACCATAACATATCTATTACATCCCTTGACCTAAACTGGTAAGCCTAGGCCAAGTGATCTAGCCACCACTCACCTCTAGGACACTTTACATCTGGATTCTTCTTTGTATATAATAAAATGGGTTTTTTGTTCTATTGATTGTTATAAAATGTTGCATTATTTATTAAATGTATGAAATATTTACATTGTTAAGAAGAAAAAAGGTGTAAACAACTGTCTTATTGAAACACACTAATTAAAATATAAAAAATTAGTATTATTAAAAACATATTTTGTTATTTTATGATTACTCCAAATCCTAAATATAAGAATGATTTACATCGCTATAATGAATATATATGTATTCATATGAGATATCTGAACATAATAAATAAAATATAAAAATAAATATGATTATAAAAAAATATTTGACTCTCGAATGATTAATTAAAAATTTGTAAAAAAATAAATAAATAAAGAAGTAACTATATTTTCATATTCGTGGCAGGTGAAAATTCACCATTGAACCATGCACAATCTATTTATTTCAACTAATAAGCAGATTTTATTCATCTCCATGAACTGATGCTTACTTAAATTTTAGTCGTTAGTGCTGTTGTTTTACATAATAAACACACAAGTGCTCTTTACATATCATAAGCACTAGTGCACTTTTTTAAAACATTAACACTAGTGATTTTTTCCAAACTATACACATTGGTTAGAATTTAATAGAAAATATAGGATAACACATATATAATACACCATCATTAGTGGTGCATTCTTACATGGTTTTATAAATTAAACAAAGCTCGGATGTGGATGTGAATGTTACAAGTATTAATGTTATTACAATGTAATATAAGCACTAATTATATGCATTGATATATATTTCCGAGTACATTTATAATTAAGGTATGCACTAGTGCATCTACAAATAATGCAATGGTGTTGTTATAATATAATTTAAGCATCAATATGTCTACACTAAAATATATGCAGTAGTGCATCAACAATGAATGCATACATATAGAAGTACATCAGTGTTATTACAATTTAATATGAACACTAACATGTTGTAATTAAACATATGCATTTCTGCATTATCATTGAATATACACATTAATGCACATTATAAATTATAAAGAACCGAAAAAAATATCCGCTAAAACTTCTAGTCACCCAGAATTTTTTAGTTGTAGTGAACACCATTATAACCTCTTCTACAACCTCAACCAAAACCTATGATGCCAAGAAAATAAAGGCTATAGTGAAGGTTTTTTTGACAATTTTTGTCAATAGATTGTAACACTAAAAACCTCCACTATAGCCTCTGCTATAGGGTGTTTTTCTTATAATGTCAAAACCTTGGGCTTATGGGGAAATCCCTCTTTTCTTGTCCTACTCAAGTTTATAGTACAATAACTTTACCCCATGGTTACTTTGGAGGACCAATTCACACTATTCATAGTTCTAGTTGTTCTCCTAATATACACTAAGACATAGATACACCTTTTATCTTCTCATGGCTACAATTTGTTTTGACAGGGATCCATTACGAATTGTTTTGTCAAAATTGTATCAATTAGTCTATATTTCATGGATTTGCAGTCTATTTGACTTCGAAACCATGCTTCTTTTGCAACGAACCATGGGTCTACCGCATCGGCAAGATTTTCATATGATACTTTGGCCTTTACTCCTAAGTATATTCCAATCCTATTTTTTTTATTCTTCCTTAACTCACTTGTTAGAGTACCCTCTACTTTGTATTGTATGTCAGACATCAACTCTCCTCTTAACCTCACACATTAGTGGTAAAATTTCTACTTATATTTGGTCACCCTTGATCATATCAATTTAGTCAAGCCACGTATACACCTTACGACAAGGATTATAGAACATATCCATATTTTATGTTATCCTTTATCATGTTCTCATAGTTTTTTGTGGTAAAATTTGCAACCAAGACTCTAATTTTCAATGATAAACCTCTGAATTCCCTCAAAATGACATGAAAAGGTATAAATATTGCATAATGCATCATGGGAATAGAGTATAACATGAATTTCACTCTTCTTAAACCACATAACCTCCCCACTCATATAAATAGTAGGTCTTGTGTAGAGGAATGTTCACAATAAGATAATACACGATTATGCTATAGAAATTTCAATCCTTCGGGTAATTTTCTTTTGCCCTCATTTTTTCTCTTTTTGAGAGGAACATTTATTTGGTTGTCCAAGTTGTGATGATTTTTTTTGCAAGAGTCTAATGAGTCATTCTTTGGTTGTTCTACGAG
>LPNX011077668.1:17500-21826 GCA_001517045.1 Pseudotsuga menziesii | reverse complement strand
GCAAGGAATGCCAGGATGCAGTCTCAAGAGAATATGAAAATATACAAGGAAAGCTGCAATGCAGGAGATTGGAATTCTCTGCATAATTGGGAAAAGGAAATAGGACACATGACATTTGACCCACTTAAAATGTATCTAGCATATTTTACTTGGTTTCCCACACAAGTAAAGAACATTCGCTTGTAACGATAAGTAGGAGAATGGGCTATAGTATAATTTGTTAAAGGATTGACAGGTTTCTAATGAAGTTGGTGTGGAGACCCGAATTTTGCAATGCACAAGTTCCAAGCACTAGCAAATCAATATTGAAGTAGACACTTTAGGACCTCTCAGAACATGCCTTTCAAGTTCCAGAATATGTATTTAAGACACCCAGAGTTCTACAGAAATTCAACAAGATGCCAGAAGATTGGTGAAGGAGAGAAATCCATTGAGATGTACAGGATGTATAAAAGGTTGCAGTTTGTTCATATAAGTTGAAAACATGGAACAGGGAAACCTATGGAACATACAAGAAGATTTCCTAGAATCAAGTTCATAGATGTTGAGGATGAAGTTATGATTCATAGAAATTCTAATTACTGTGGAATGGGAAAAAGGAAAATTGAAATCCTTGGATCACATTTATTTAAATGAAGAAATTTAGTGACAATAAAGTCCAAGAATTTGTGGTTTACAGAAGGAGATATAACTCTACCTCCTTCCAATCAGTTGTAGGCAGGAAAACAAACAGAGGATCAGAATCAAGTGAATACAAAGTTCAATATTGTAGCTAAGAGTTTGACAATTAAATATGTCAAAATCATGTCAGATAATACAGAAATTTGAGCTCTCACTAATGACAATATAGAAATTACACATAATGATTGACTTAAATTCAAAAATTATCATATCTAATCTAATCTAATCTAATCTAATCTAATCAAGGAATCAACAAGTAAAGCCTCTTTCATAAAGGGATATTAAAATTTTAAAAATATGTAAAACTTTAGCAAACCATAAGATGGTAAGTATGAACATCAACAAGTTCTATTGTTAATCAAATTAAACACTGTTGATTTAAATTTTTATTAACTGAAATAATGGTGTCCTTCTGGTATGTCTAGCAAGTTCAGAACATGATAAACATAAATAACATTAAAAACAATCTAAAAATTGTCCAGAGCAGTGTCACCTTATAGATATCCTCGGGGGACTTGGACTCCATTATCTCAAGATCACGTGCTAGAGTCAGAAAACCCTCGCTCAGTTTTATGTTATTAATTATTTCTTGTAGTAGTTCCCGTTGCTCTTCATTGCCATTTGTCATTTCATCATCTAGCTCCAATGTCACTCCCTAAATGGACCACACAATAAAAACATAGTAAAAAATACTGTAATATTTTGGGAGAAAAGGAAATGAAAATAACATTACTACTCAAAATGATGAAAAGCAATTATAATATAAAATGTTTGCTGCTTGACCTAACATCTGTCAAAAACATTATACGCTGCAAGCTTGTTAAGTCTATGAGACACAAACAAAGTCATGACTTGGGGATCATTATCATATTTATCAAAATCAAAATCATAAATGAACCACCTTTATTGCTGCTAGGATCCACCTTTATCATAAATGAACCTGAGCCACCCTAGTGTGTGGGATCCTACACATGGGCGACTTAGGATGAATGTTAGAAACTGCACACTGTATTACCAAAGATCAAAAAGGAAGTATAAGTCACAAAAAAGGGAGGTGACATGGCCACCTGTATCCAGGTATTCTCCACCTAGGTCCCTCGTAAGGGACCCACATGCATCACAAAACTGAAGTGACATTCGTGATAATGATAGGACCCCTGTTGCTGGAGGTATTTAAGAAGAACTATATTTCAAAATTAAAAGATCTGAGAGGCACACCTCAGAACCTCAAGGACACTCCTGCCTCTTAGGCTTGATAGTATTCTGGCTTGTAGTGACATAGGCTTTCTGTATTTAACTTTAACAGCTAAGACATGTGATTCATGTGCTAAAAGTCTCAAGGACAACATTTTTGGTAAATTGTTACTGTTGTAGTGGGGCATTATTTTTCATTACATAAAAGGTATTGATTTATTTTCTCATCCGCTTGACAGAGGTCTTAATGAACTACTCTATACTATATATATTATAGACAAAGTACAACAATGGATATAACTCCATTGCCTTTCTTGATAGAATGCTTCCAAAACCATTTCCAAAATAATTCGTCAAAAATACACCTCTTTGACACGATCAATAAACCCACCATCCTTTACAGTTCTGAAATCTAGAAATCAAGTTTCCTTCAAGTTGATTGGGCTAGGATAGAGAGTAACCCTCAGTCACATCATCTATTGCAAGCAAACTATTCCCCATCCCATTGTTCAAGTGGAGTTCAAGGCCCAGCCTTTACGACTCAAGAATTATGATCTTTGGGGACTTGACCTCCAAGAAGAATCAATATCCAGTGTTCCACGGGGACCCGCCTCCCAGGGTCGTAACACTTTTTACTTGCACTCAATGAAAGAGATTCAAGGCCTCGTCACACTGCCAACTGTATGAATAGCCTGTAATAATCACACTCTACGACACCACATCTCTTTCAGTCATTATGTCAAACAGTTTGCATGCATCCTCTAAAATCCCACATTTGCATACATATCCATGAGCGCGTTACCCAAAAAAATCTTGGAGATCAAATCCCATTCTAAGAATGTAACCATGTACCTTGATGCAAAATATTGAATTCAAGACCTGTCTCTGCAATCTTGGAATTCTCGTCTCTATTATCATGGTTTTAAATCAAAGTAATTCATTGATTTTATAAAAAATTGCAGGGCTGCTTTCTTTCATTTTTGAGACTGAGCATAAAACAAATTAACACCACAATTAACAACCAAGCCTTACTTCCAGCAATGGTATACTTAAGCTTGAACGGATTTAGAAACTACTAAAGCAGAGATGGCTTCTTCTCGCAGAATGTATTTGGCATGCTTGGGATCTACAACAACTTATAGGAGGGAATAACATAACAGTGGAAAAGATGAAATGATTGGGGTGCATACCTGTCTGTAGCATTCCATAGAATTAAGCCAACGCCTCCTGTTTATGTCCATATCTTGAAGAGGCTACCATTATGGCAGTCCATGCCACCACATCTTGATTGCGCATTTCGTCAAACATTTGGTGAACATCAGCCAAACATCCTACCACGGCATACACAGTGACAAATTTAGGATTTTAGACATTATTCAAAACCCAAATCCTGAAAAAGCCATCTTTAATTTTAAACTTGATTCATAATATTGTTTAACCATTTCTTTGGCGTGTGGTCACTACAAAGCTTACCTGATTTGTCAGCGTTGATCTGGACCTGAGTTTGTCGGTTCTCTTTTGTCACGATTCTCAGCTTGCAACGATTATGGGTTAGATCAATAGAAAGTAAGTTCCTCTAATCTGTCATTGGTGTATCAAATAATACGTGGGTTACATTCAATGGATAGGTCTATAGGGTGGGTTCTTCGGCATAAACCCCCCACCCAGTCTGTGCTCGGGGTGGCGAGATGGTGGCTTTGCTACTGCTTCTGTAACTGAATCTGCTTTAGCTGGCTCAGATGCTTTCACTCTTTGGAGCCTCCAACTTAGTCATTGATTGGACGGGCTGGGCACTTTGAACAGTCGTATTTACTGCTGTCACTGGATCTACTACTGCTTAGTCAACTACTGAATAAACTGCTTAATCTACTGGTTCTGCTTGAACTGCTACCGGATTGGGGGTTACAAGCAAGGATCAAATTTGAAGGGTAGGGTCCCATTTCACTTTGAAGGGCTATGAGATAGTGAACCATTCAATACTGACATGTAAAAATAAATCATTCTTTTCATTTGAAAATGTAATAGAATATCCAAATTTTATTATTGTTTTTATGAATTCACTAATATAAATTAACAATATTTGTATTGTTCAGGGCTATAAAATTTTATAAACTTTAATAATCAATGTTATATTAATATGGGCTAGTTAAATAGCGCAAGAACCCATATAAAATAAATTTAAAAAACAACTAGGAAAAGCATCTTGGGAGAAGAAAACATTTGGTTACTGAGAAGTTTAGGATTGACAGATGAAGGGAATTTGGAGAATCACTGAGAGTAATCACTGAGAATGGGCCACAAGGACATGAGGGAGAGGACCACCTAGGGGTAATGGAATTCCAGGAGACCAACGGATTTGACAGTTCGTCGATCTGACCTCCGGTTGCCGAGATATGTCAAGCCCTAGGTCGCATGAAAATGTCGTTCAGGGACAATTGGTCAATCTTGGTC
>LPNX011077668.1:0-12500 GCA_001517045.1 Pseudotsuga menziesii | reverse complement strand
GCTATGCTAATGGTCAATTCATCATAAGGATCAACAATTTCAAATCTTTCAAGGATGTACAATGTTATAGGTACACTAGTTTAAGGTAGATATGTTGGCACTAGACAAAAAACATATTTTACATATTTTTCTATCATTGTAAGGGATCTCAAGCTTGATCTGTTTAGGCTTTTGGAACATAGCACTTCTTTGGAGATCTTCTCAAAACAATGCTAGACACAAATAAGCTTTAGAATCCCATGAGGCTACATACATCCCCAACTTCATATTATGCACTCAAAAAAGTTGTGAGTAGTTTTAAACTTTGTAGGATAGTCAACAAACAGTTCCCTTCACAAAATAAATATGCCAAAGAACAATGCAATAAAAAAAACCAATTCTCCTAATGGTTATCAGTGTGTTCACATTAACACAACAAGAGCACCAATCTCTTTCTAAATGGGACTTATCCCAATCTCATCTTTCATCACCGATAAAGGTTCTTCATTCTCCACCTTTATTTTAGTCTCTCCTCTTCTACACTAAATCTTGAGTAATCCTACATAAAAAGTAGTTGGAAGTGATAAATCATCATATACATGGTTTACCACACTAAGTCCATGTAAATGTTGAATCAATTCCAACTACCATAGTTAGTAAAAAATCATCATATACATTTTCCAACTCAAATGAATATGTAATACATTACAAGCAATCACATGTCTTATGATCACTAGAAGTGCATAATCCAATGAAGCGAACATCATCCTCAAAATATTATCTTGGTATCTATAGTTATAATAATGTTCCATGATGTATGCAATATCAAATAAGTCAACAATCTATAGTTAGGTGACTAAAGTAAGAAAGCTACAAAATAGGGTGTTACAACTCTTTCCCCTCAAAAATATTGTCCCTCGAGTTGAATTGTATACAAATAAATAAGGATAATTTCCTTTAATTTTATACTCTAATTCCCATGCGTAATCATCCTCTTAGTATTGTTACCAATGATATTTGACCTAGTGAATTATTTTTCTTTGCATATGTTACAACTTCTTGCCTAGTTCCTATGATCATTAGGAGTTTGGTATGGAACTCCCTAGTGTCCTTCACTGAGGTACACACCTCTCAAGTAATGATACAATATATACATTATGAATAGTCATGATAGAAAACATGGTTCCTTATCCCAACACACTAATATCCAAGCAAATGTTCCCTAGTGAATATGATTGATCCTTCCTTAGGGGCCATAGTTTGGGATATAAAACATTAGATTGTTTAGTGATTTAGTTAAGATAGTCATCTCAGTCCATCCTTGTGTTGCATGGGATAATGTAATGTTATTATTTTACATTAGTTTATTAGTTTATGAGGGATAGCTAGTTGGATTATGGACTCATTGTAAGAATACAAGAGTGGTCCTACCAAATCTATGGAATTATGCTTTCCATTCTAATCTATCTTAATGGTTGGGATTCATGGATCAACTACAGTTGTTTCCTCTTCAAGCGAATTCAACAAATTTTGTCTTTTGTTATTTTCTTTCTATTGATAGTGAAATTGTTTCTTATGATATGGTATCAAAGCAATGGGGTCTAGACTTACTCCTCCAAGATCTATTGGCCCAATGCCCACCTAAGAAATTCTAACATTTTGGGTTCCTTGAGGATTTCCCTCCACCCCAACAATAGTCTATTTAGATAATTCTCTTGGTCGTTAGATTCACCCAACAAACTCAAATTCATCTCACCTGTTTATCTATTTGGTTCCTGAGGCTCCGGGCCCACCCAAATCTACACTCTCTTATTATTTTAGGCTACCCTCCCACCCCAACATCAATCTTGGATACATATCCTTCTCCCCATATCATCTTCAGTATCATACACTTCCAACACTTTTTAGCTTTCAAATTACTCTCAGTGATTCTGCAAATTCCCTTCATCTCTCAATCCTAAACTTCTCAGTAACCAAATGTTTTCTTCTCCCAAGATGCTTTTCCTAGTTGTTTTTTAAATTGATTTTATATGGGTTCTTGCGCTATTTAACTAGCCCATATTAATATAACATTGATTATTAACGTTTATAAAAGTTTATAGACCTGAACAATACAAATATTGTTAATTTATATTAGTGAATTCATAAAAATAATAATAAAATTTGGATATTCTTTTACATTTTCAAATGAAAGAATGATTTATTTTTACATGTCAGCATTGAAGGGTTAACTATATCATCAAAGTGAAATGGGACCCTACCCTTCAAATTTGATCCTTGCTTGTAACCCCCAATCTGGTAGTATTTCAAGCAGAACCGGTAGATTAAGCAGTTTATTCAGTAGTTGACTAAGCAGTAGTAGAACCAGCGCCAGCAGTAAATACGACTGTTCAAAGTGCCCAGCCCATCCAATCAATGACTAAGTTGGAGGCTCCAAAGAGTGAAAGCATCCGAGCCTGCTAAAGCAGATTCAGTTACAGAAGCAGTAGCAAAGCCACCATCTCACCACCCCGAGCACAGACTGGGTGGGGGGTTTATGCCGAAGAACCCACCCTATAGACCTATCCATTGAATGTAACCCACATATTATTTGACCCACCACTGATAGATTAGAGGAACTTAATTTCTATTGATCTAACCCATAATCGTTGCAATCTGAGAATCGTGACAACAGAGAACCGACAAACTCAGGTCCAGATCAACGCCGACAAATCAGGTAAGCTTTGTAGTGATCACATGCCAAAGGAATGGTTAAAAAATATTATGAATCAAGTTTAAAATTAAATATGGCTTTTTCAGGATTTGGGTTTTGAATAATGTCTAAAATCCTAAATTTGTCACCGTGTATGCCGTGGTAGGATGTTTGGCTGATGTTCACCAAATGTTTGACGAAATGCGCAATCAAGACGTGGTGGCATGGAATGCCATAATTGCAGCCTCTTCAAGATATGGACATAAACAGGAGGCGTTCGCTTAATTCTATGCAATGCTACAGACAGGTATGCACCCCAATCATTTCATCTTTGCCACTATTATGTTATTCCCTCCTATAAGTTGTTGTAGATCCCAAGCATGCCAAAGACATTCTGCGAGAAGAAGCCATCTCTGCTTTAGTAGTTTCTAAATCCGTTCAGGCTTAAGTATACCATTGCTGGAAGTAAGGCTTGGTTGTTAATTGTGGTGTTAATTTGTTTTATGCTCAGTCTCAAAAATGAAAGAAAGCAGCCCTGCAATTTTTTATAAAATCAATGAATTACTTTGATTTAAAACCGTGATAATAGAGACGAGAATTCCAAGATTGCAGAGATAGGTCTGAAATTCAAGATTTTGCATCAAGGTACATCGTTACATTCTTAGAATGGGATTTGATCTCCAGGATTTGTTTGGGTAACGCGCTCATGGATATGTATGCAAATGTGGGATTTTAGAGGATGCATGCAAACTGTTTGACAGAATGACTGAAAGAGATGTGGTGTCGTAGAGTGTGATTATTACAGGCTATTCATACAGTTGGCAGTGTGACGAGGCCTTGAATCTCTTTCATCGAGTGCAAGTAAAAAGTGTTACGACCCTGGGAGGCGGGTCCCCGTGGAACACTGGATATTGATTCTTCTTGGAGGTCGAGTCCCCAAAGATGATAATTCTTGAGTCATAAATGCTGGGCCTTGAACTCCACTTGAACAATGGGATGGGGAATAGTTTTCTTGCAACAGATGATGTGACTGAGGGTTACTCTCTGTCCTAGCCCAATCAACTTGAAGGAAACTTGATTTCTAGATTTCAGAACTGTAAAGGATGGTGGGTCTATTGATCGTGTTAAAGAGGTGTATTTTTGACGAATTATTTTGGAAATGGTTTTGGAAGCAGTCTATCAAGAAAGGCAATGGAGTTATATCCATTGTTGTACTCTGTCTATAATATATATAGTATAGACTCGTTCATTAAGACCTCTTTCAAACGGATGAGGAAATAAATCAATACCTTTTATGTAATGAAAAATAATGCTCCACTACGACAGTAACAATTTACCAACAATGTTGTCCTTGAGACTTTTAGCACATGAATCACATGTCTTAGCTATTAAATTTAAATACAGAAATCCTATGTCACTACAAGCCAGCATACTATCAAGCCTAAGAGGCAGGAGTGTCCTTGAGGTTCTGAGGTGTGCCTCACAGATCTTTTAATTTTGAAATATAGTTCTTCTTAAATACCTCCAGCAACAGGGGTCCTATCATTATCACGAATGTCACTTCAGTTTTGTGATGCATGTGGGTCCCTTACGAGGGACCTAGGTGGAGAATACCTGGATGCAGGTGTCCATGTCACCTCCCTTTTTTGTGACTTATACTTCCTTTTTGATCTTTGGTAATACAGTGTGCAGTTTCTAGCATTCAGCCTAAGTTGCCCGTGTGTAGGATCCCACACACTAGGGTGGCTCAGGTTCATTTATGATAAAGGTGGATCCTAGCAGCAATAAAGGTGGTTCATTTATGATTTTGATTTTGATAAATATGATAATGATCCCCAAGTCATGACTTTGTTTGTGTCTCATAGACTTAACAAGCTTGCAGCTTATAATGTTTTTGACAGATGTTAGGTCAAGCAGCAAAGATTTTATATTATAATTGTTTTTCATCATTTTGAGTAGTAATGTTATTTTCATTTCCTTTTCTCCCAAAATATTACAGTATTTTTTACTATGTTTTTATTGTGTGGTCCATTTAGGGAGTGACATTGGAGCTAGATGATGAAATGACAAATGGCAATGAAGAGCAACGGGAACTACTACAAGAAATAATTCATAACATAAAACTGAGCGAGGGTTTTCTGACTCTAGCACGTGATCTTGAGATAATGGAGTCCAAGTCCCCCGAGGATATCTATAAGGTGACACTGCTCTGGACAATTTTTAGATTGTTTTTAATGTTATTTCTATTTATCATGTTCTGAACTTGCTAGACATACCAGAAGGACACCATTATTTCAGTTAATAAAAATTTAAATCAACAGTGTTTAATTTAATTAACAATAGAACTTGTTGATGTTCTTACTTACCATCTTATGGTTTACTAAAGTTTTACATATTTTTAAAATTTTAATATCCCTTTATGAAAGAGGTTGTACTTGTTGATTCCTTGATTAGATTAGATTAGATAAGATATGATAATTTTTGAATTTAATTCAATCATTATGTGTAATTTCTATATTATCATTAGTGAGAGCTCGAATTTCTGGATTATCTGACATGATTTTGACAGATTTAATTGTCAAACTATTAGCTACAATCTTGAACTTTGTATTCACTTGATTCTGATCCTGTGTTTGTTTTCCTGCCTACAACTGATTGGAAGGAGGTAGAGTTATATCTCCTTCTGTAAACTACAAATTCTTGGACTTTATTGTCACTAAATTTCTTCATTTAAATAAATGTGATCCAAGTATTTCAATTTTCCTTTTTCCCATTCCACAGTAATTAGAATTTCTATGAATCATAACTTCATCCTCAACATCTGTGAACTTGATTCTAGGAAATCTTCTTGTATGTTCCATAGGTTTCCTTGTTCCATGTTTTCAACTTATATGACCAAACTGCAACCTTTTATACATCCTGTACATCTCAATGGCTTTCTCTCGTTCACCAATCTTCTGGCATCTTGTTGAATTTTTGTAGAAATCTGGGTGTCTTAAATACATATTCTAGAACTTGAAAGGCATGTTCTGAGAGGTCCTAAAGTATCTACTTCAATATTGATTTTCTAGTGCTTGGAACTTGTGCATTGCAAAATTTGGGTCTCCACACCAACTTCATTAGAAACCTGTCAATCCTTTAACAAATTATACTATAGCCCATTCTCCTATTTATCGTTACAAGCGAATGTTCCTTACTTGTGTGGGAAACCAAGTAAAATCTGCTAGATACATTTTAAGTGGGTCAAATGTCCTGTGTCCTGTTTCCTTTTCCCAATTATGCAGAGGATTCCAATCTCCTGCATTGCAGCATTCCTTGTATATTTTCATATTCTCTTGAGACTGCATCCTGGCATTCCTTGCTTAAATTGAATAAAATTGGGCTACAGACATTAAACAAATAAAAGATCTTAAAAATATGCATACAAACAATATAATGCAGAGTTGCAAATAGATGGAGAGATATGATTGTCGTATTCAATATGAAAAATGAGATGTAAAAAGTCAGATGTCTTCTATAGGGAAATGGACTGTGATGACAACTAACCTTATATATCTAAAAAATCGCATGTGACTAAAACCACTATTCTAAGTTCTTATGCCACTTTTTTTTGTAAGCAAGTACCCACAGGGGATTTGAACTTGTGACCCTCTATTTATAACTTCCCATCTTAATTACTCATTACCAATTGCTTTAATCCCTGTGAGCCGTTTTTATGCCACTTTATTTAATATCAACTCTCTAAATTACTAGGCTGTATAGTGTATACATTAAAGTATATTAAATAATAATAATGATAATGTATTTTTAAGGTCAGCCTAGCCATACACAAAATTGGTTTATTAGATCCCCTTGTCTATCGGATAAGGGAGCCCCCCTCCATGCAGTGATTTGACTGCTAAAGTCTATGGAGGTGTACATACTCTACCTCCTCTGGAGTTGAACTTGTGACCTCCTAGAAGGAAACACATGTTTATAACCGCTAGGCCCACTCAAGTTATGACCATTAAACCAAATACTTTTTATCATACTTCTTATCATTAAAATGGGATTTGAATGTGCGGCGCGATCATGCTCGCAAAATTAAACTTCCAAGACTTCACATTTGGTTTAGGATGATTTTGAGACGAGGACACACTTTATAATGATAAGAATATCAAGGCACATATATGGGATACTTATGAGTAAGAGAGGTATGGGATACTTATGAGTAAGAGATGTTTGACACATATAGAACCTTAATTTCTATGTTCTATTTTGCTAATATTTTCCTATTCTCCATGACCTTTTGAGATTATTTGAAAGATTCTCTAAAGAAAACTTAAAAAGTAATAGATTTGCAGGTTTTTAGTCTAAGTTTAAGTTTAGTAGATTTGATAACATTAGCTTCATTTAATTGATCAGAATAACCTATTTCCTTGAAGGTTTGTGAGAATTATATTGGGGTAAAAGCTTGAAAGGCAGTTCAAATAGAGATGCATATTTAGTTTTCAGATAGAAGTTTTAGAATTATTAGCTGTATATGTAGGATAAAAATGTATTCAATTAACGATTTCGTCAATTTGGATGTACTGGGACACCTTTTAACTAGTATAATTTGCCATTTAGATTCTACTATTTTATCTACAATGGGATTTTGTTCTATCTGTATTCCCTGATCTTAGGTTGTTTCCAAGATAAAGCAGTAAGTATTGCTGTTATTTTCAAACATATGAAGTGTTATTCACCATATGTCACTGGGAGAAGTTGAGCTTTAGTGTTTTGTTTTGATCATTGCAATGCATTCAGAGTTACAACTAACAACAAATAAAATTAGCACAATTACAAGTACCCTGGCAGGTGAATGTTGATAAGCACAACTAACCATTAATCTGGTTTTGTGAAGATAGTTAGCTGTTAACCATTAATTTAGTTTTGTGAAGATAATTGGTTGTTAAACAAAAACTAAAATCTATAATTTTATATTCGTTATCCATACCATATTGTTACAGTTTGAGTTAATATAAACACAAAACAAATACTATTTAATAAAAAAATAAAAAAAATAATATGAAAAAATAAAAAAACAAAATGTTAGCAGTCTTTAAACTTATTTAAATCTTAATTAAAATACATTTAAACATAACAAGATACAAATTAATACTACTATAAAATAAAATGAATCAGTGCTATACACTTCTTGTATTTGGGTTAATATTGATTATCTTGATTAATCTTGTATTTGGGTTAATCTTGGGCGCAAGTTTTGCAAAAATAAGTCTGTTTTTCCTTTTGCTGATGTTGTTTTGGACCTTGGTTCATACACAGCCTGTAGGTGTTATTGGTGCTATTACCCCTTGGAACATCCCACTTGCCATGATCACACGCAAGGTATGTTGAAGAAATTGTGAAACTAAATCATTTTTTCTCAAAGGCATTATATCAATTGAAGACGTATAATGTATTTTTAATATCAAATAACATTTATGCCTCTTAAGAGGGCCCTAACAGTGGACAATTACAAATTACCTTCTCCATGAGCTCAAAGCCTCAATGTTGTAGTATGAAACATTGCAATGTGCATTTCCAAGTCAGGTGGTCATAAACAAACTACCTTGCTTTCACATTTTTTGTAAAGCTAACTTTTGTCTCACATTGATATTGGAGTGAGGAGCATTCTATGTTGTGCATCATATTTTACATTATTGCTGTATTATAAGAGGGTGTTATATTTTATATTAGTAAAACCTTTCTTGCTAGAACTTAATGCTGAGGTCAGTTATAATTAGCTTCGTAACTCATTCGTGGGAATCATTTTATCAGATGTAGTAATATTCCCTTTCAATCTTGTAACATGGAAATCAACTAGGATGGATCAGTTCTCTATAAAGGACACTCTTTTCACCTTGTGCATATAGCTTCATTCTTGTAATACAAGCTCAGTCATTTCTGAGCAAGTACTTGTATCGTACTCTTGTTCTTTTGGAGTCTTTTCTATTGCATTTTTCATCTTGTTCCATTTGAGTCAATTGGTATAGATGTTGAAACCTGTTTGGGATTGGGCATATTACGCTTCCTCTTTGAGGCAGTTACAAAATTAGTAATTTTATATGAGCATGAGTTATGGGGCCACACACACCTATAAATAAAAGGAATCATATAGACAGGGTTCAGAAACACTTGTTGACATGCTTTCTTAGAGTAAAAATAAGCAGCTGGTATGAGATACTTTTGGCAGTGTTACACCTTGTTACCCCTTGATCAGAAGGTGTGACATGTTGATAAGTTGTGGTCTATGATCATATCATAGACATTGTTCTTGAGATGAGATATGTGACGTTCCATAGATCACTTGTCAGAGATCCTTTCAGCACTCTCAGATGGTTCATGTTCCTTGGATGTACCTAGTAGAGATGTTGTTTGATGCACTAGTGATGTGATATTTCTTGCCCTCATTGACACTTGGGATGTTTCCTTATGTTGATTTGACCATGGTATGTTTATTTTATGCTTGGGTAATGGCTCGTAACCAATGTTATCATAACCCAACCAATTTTTAAAAAACCCACCGGTTGGACCAGTTTTAAAGCTTCACTGAGTCATTTCTTAGGCGTACCATGGTGTTGTCATAATTGTGCCTTAGATAAGTGTGTCATTCCAAAGGGTGAGTTAGACTCTAGTGAACTAAGAATGTAATTCATCCATTTCATGACATTATGCCTAGCCATTTCATCCATCCCCCTTATTTTCCCCTCTTTAAGTGATTTATCATTTGTAATCTTTCAAGGTCTCATAACTATTGCCATGTCTGAATGCCTAAAAAAGTTAAAAGAGTCTAGTACTCTAAGGTTGATGCTAATAAAGTTAAATTGGAAAAAGAGTCTAGTATTTAGGTTTCTTATTTTCAATTGAGGGCACCATGTTGTCAGCCAATGAACCCCCTGATCTGTGTTGTGCCAACAACCTGTTTTGAATATGCTCTCTTCTGAATTTTTGATTCCAAATAAGGATTATGCATATTCCCTAATTGCAATAGAGTAGGAAACAGTGCAATGTTAGTGCATAATCTCGCTAAAGACAGGTCCAATTAACTTTGGATAAGCACAACAGGTTTAAGATTGCTTCCGTGTAATTGTACAATTTTCAGAGGAGAATTCTAAAACAACTAAATTCCTAGACACAAAAACAAATTCTTCAAGTGGAACTGAGCAACAAATAATTAAATATGTGTCTGTTTACATATCTAAACATATCCCTCTCCCCATCCTCGTTTATATGTCAAAATATGTGTCAGTTTCAAATCCTTTTCATACATGCCTATCGTGGAATGATGGTAAGAATTTCTCCACATAAATGGTTGAAGCTACGCCAGTATCACAAGTTTTTAGGCTTTTTGTCGCAAATTTAAATGAAGTTAGTTTTCGACATAGTTCTAAGTTGCAAAGTCCATTATTAATGGCAGTTTGTCATGTTTTATCATTTAAGGAAACATTCACACCTATGTTGTTACAAAGACAAGAAGACAGACATGCAATGCTCAAACATTGCATATTGAATGGTGATAATCATTAGTTACAACCAGTAGTTAAGAACATGGATTTACAGAAGTACAACAACATGAACCTGAGTTGGTTCACAAGGTTTTTTTGGCTTACCAATACCCTATGTAGAACTCAATACACAAGGTAGAGCAAAACCCAGTTTAATAAAACTCTATAACTAGAGATACAAACATTAGGTGATTTGTCATATGTGCAAAAAGAGCAGATGTTTCATCTTACAAATCAGGTTTATGCTAAGGATATCAGCTTGTAGATGTCCCTGATCACCATGGTATGGACAAATATGCTATTTTCGCTAGGTTTTGCATAAAAAACATGGTGAAGCAGAATATGTGGCGAATGTTTATATGTAAATGTGATTACTAGGCTACCCTGCTAGCAAAATATCAATCTTGACTACTTACAATGGTCAAAGGCACTTGATTCCCAATATGATCAAACAAAGGCATGCCTAATCCTCTCATTAGATCTTTGAGAAAGGTGACGACTGTTGACAGGGTTCAAGGTCAACAAGATGACTAATGTATCACTCTCTCTAGTCTGAACCAAATTTGTAGGCCACCTTCGAGATGTTAGTAACTTAGTAGACTTGTTGTTATGTCCCAAGTTGGTTTGGGCTTGTATGTATTATGGCATTTCTCTTTGTTTAAACAATGAGATAAACTACAACCCACTTTTCAAACTGATACTCCAACACCATGATAAGCTCACTCTTGAATTTGGATAAAACAACTTAACCCATAGGGCATCTTTGTTGAGGGCACTGGTAGGATTCATCTTGTGAGTGGACTAGAGATGGAGCACATTACCTTGAGCAAATTTTTATCAACTTTACCAGGGACAAACAATAAAGCGACAAGTAATTATTCATTATCCTAATCAACAAATACAGGGATACAATTCAAGGCTGTCAGGAGAGGAATTTACAAACATTTCAAAACCATGCCCTGGTGAAATATATGCACAGTTAGAGCTCAAAGATGAAAAGGCATTAAAGCATTATGAATAAAATCTAAATCATAGTGAGTTTGTAGAAAAGGGCGCCTTAAAAAGGATTAAAAGGCACGAGTTGAGGGTGTAGCTAGGTGGCACTTACAGTTCATTGCACAAAGTAGAAGTGACACCCAGAACAAAACATAGTTAACCAAAAGTTGGCTTCAATGTTATTTTTAGACTCATGCAAGCAGGAGGGAAACAACAGTCACATGGGATAAGGAGGCATGCATCACTTGGTTGTTATCTTAGCTATCATTCATGCAAGGAGGCACAACTAAGGAAATACCTCTATGCTATTTTGGAACAACAGTTAGACTGGTGACTTTCAGCTCGCCCTCCTAATATAAAATAGAACACCCTCTTATAATACAACAATAATGTAAAATATGACGCACAACGTAGAATGCTCCTCACTCCAATATCCATGTGAGACAAAAGTTAGCTTTTCAAAAAATGTGAAAGCAAGGTAGTATGTTTGTGACCACCTGACTTGGCAATGCACATTGCAATGTTGCATGCTACGACTTTGAGGCTTTGAGCTCATGAAGGAATTGAGTGTGATGGCTTAATTTTCTCTTTGAAATAAGTAATCTATAAAAGGAAACATGGGGCTAGTGTTGACTACAGAGATCACCTATATAGAAATCATGAATGGTTATGGAAGGTTTGAGCCCATGGACCCTAATGAAGTAACCGAAAGTGTAGTTGGGACATTTTTCCTTTGTTTTTTTAATTTATAGTGGTGTCCCCTAGCCATTGGAAGGCCATACAAAGGAACCAACTTTCAAATGAACCACTCACTCAGAACCAAACTAGCTCTTCATTCACTCAGAAAGGAAGCATGCCCATTCATAAAAAAAAAACTACAACTAAATGTAAGATTAAATTCACATAAAGATAAATTTGAGCCTTGGATTGGATTTTATGGTGAACTTTAACTTGCATAAAAGAGTCATTCAAGGACACGTGGAGAATTGGTCTCAAGACCTAGATCTAAAACTGAGCAGCATAATTGAGCTATGAAATTTCCAACGGATGTGTATAGGCCTCATAGACTTGATTTGGTCATTGATGAATGATGCTCCATCACAATATCAACGATTAGATCACCTGGAGGATAATCCCTTAAAGCCTCTCCCGATGCATCTATAAAACATTGTTGTTGATCCTATCGTCAAGCTCCCAATTTTTTAACTTTTGGATGCACATTAATATTTAGGCTTCATATTGCCTTTGACGCCCTTTATATCTCTATCCCACATTGATTGTGGGAATGTCTAAACTTTTGTTTA
>LPNX011077626.1:0-39858 GCA_001517045.1 Pseudotsuga menziesii | reverse complement strand
GTACGCGACTATAGGGGAAATATCCGCGTATGTACGCGGATATCGAGGGAAAAGCCGTGTATATCAATATTCTAATGTTTTTAGGGATGATCAAGGTAACATCAAAAGATATAAAGTGGTCCAAAGGGGCTAATGAGCCTGCAGCGGGACAAGGGAAGGCCATACAATGTGTGATTTACCTAGTGTGGTGAAATCCGCTATAACAAGGAGTGCCACACCACATACCAGTCATGGTCTGAATAACAAAGGAAGGACGTCTAGGCAAGCTATTTTAAAAGCCAAATAATAGTATAGATGTTCCCCCTTACCATACCAAGGAATTCCCTACCTGGATCTAGGACACAATTTTTATGTTCACCCTCATTCTAGGGAGAGAAGATGATATTTCTATGGATGGTGCCATGATGTCCCTCATTGATTGGTATCATTGGGGCCCTACCCACTCTCTTCGGTATGTTGAAGTAATTGGTGGATGATGGTTCAGGAAAATAGGCCATTGGCCATGAATGCCGAGGTGGGTGGGGATGGCCGATGTCGTAGAGGTGGGTGGAGAGCTATTTGGTACACTAGTTGGAGAGCTGCAAATGCAAATATATATTTTTATTTCTTTATATATATATTTTTTATTTTTTTATTTTATTATATAAATTATATAGATTTTTTTTATTGTTATTATTTTATTAAATAAATTATATCTTTTTGTTTCTTTATATTTTTTGTTTTATTTTTATTATTTTATTATACAAATTATGTTAATTGGCCATATATTATATTTTTTTAATAACTATCATATAATTTGTTTAGTTTTATAAATGGAGTAGTTTACGAAGTTGACGATTTGGCTTGAAATCCGGTCGTCATTGCCACTTCTCATCCAAATCATCGACTCCGATTGGTAACAAAATCTAATCAATACTCTTTGGGACGGTGACTGATGAGAGTCATAAATGAGGGCCCTACATCCCCTCGAGAACTAGCCATTTGAATGCCTCTCCTGCACGTAGACTTATGAAATGCATCCAATGCATGGCTAAAAAAACACGTCAACTTTGGATTTGTGGGCTGAAGGTATCATTCGACCTGTGCTCTACAATGACATCTACGACAAGTAAACCTTCTTGCAAAGTTTAATCACTTCTTCTAATGTTTGATTGAGTCTTCCTTTGGAGCATGTGAGGAATGTCGATGTGAAAAAACCAGTGACCTTTGCAAATAGTGGCATTGCAAGAGGGTGCTCATGCTTTTCCTAGGATAAAAGCTCAAAATGCATATGGTTATGAGAGCATAGGCTGGAGATGGTGATAATTCTGAATGTAAAGTGGAAGCAATAACTATGGTAGCATTGAAACCTATAAAATGCCATAACAACTGATCATTGATTGGAGTCATGAACATGCTCGGAGCAGCAAGAACCATACATTTGAAGCACTCTGAGTGGACACTACGAGATCTTGAACTAGCCTATTGGTTGTAAAAATAGGGTATCGAGTGCAAAAATAGGAGAGCAGGGGTCAAACAATACCTTTGGCCCACAGATCTAAAGTTGACGTGTTTTTTTTGCCATGCATTGGATACATTTGGTAAGTCTATGTGGAGGAGGAGCATTCGAATAATTGGTTCTCGAGGGGTCGATGTAGGGATATGATGCTTCTAGCTAGGTATATATATGGTACTAGTTCTAGTGCCTAATTTGTAATTGGTGTGGAAACCTAATATTCCTTTGGAACACACTTAACTGGATTTGCTAAATCAATGGTGCAGAATGGATAAAGATGGTCAAGAGAAAATTTGTGCAAATGCCTTGTTGGCTCTCTGAATATCGAGGTGCATGACACAAATTTTACTAATAGAAGGTAGACAATTTACAAAAATTATACTTCGTTGTCAAATATGCATTTTTCCATTGCACAATTAAAAATGACTAACATAAATGACTAATTCATTTTCTTCTATCTGGTCATTTTTTATGTCGTGACTAAATTAGTCGTTTATGTTAGTCATTTTTAACTTTGTCACTTATTATCTAGTCATATTTGTTAACTGGTGACTAAATTAGTCATTAATTTTAGTCGTTATAGTTGGGTCAATCAAAATTGCTCATATTTAGTAGTAAATCACTTGAAAAACCTGTGGTGACTAGAATTTTAAGTCACCCAGTAGCTATATCCTCATTTTGTACTAGTGGCTCACATGATCGACATCGAACAACAACCCCAAAGGTCAAATCATGCCTTCATGACTACGGTCAAAATGAGAGCCAAAATCAAATGACCATTAATGCAAACCCTAGAGACTGCACTGGACCATCACTTCTGCCATTAATACATCCATCAACAGAAACGTCACTTGCTCCACCTATAAATACCGAACCAAAGCATGCTCATTTATAGTATTTTGAAGAGATAGAGCAATTCAACAAGCAGAAAATTGAGAACCTAGAACCTAAGAGAAAAGTTGACCTAGAAATCGACAAAATGGCACCAAGACAAACCAGAGCCGTAGAAAAGACAAAGGAACTGCAATCTACTAAAACCCCATTAGTGAGGAGGTTAAGAAACATAAAGAATGCCAAGGTAAAAGCAACCTCATGGGCAAAAACATGGGCCAAAATCAAGGAATGGGACTATGTCGACAAGAAACTGATACAAGCACCAGAGTAGGTAAACCGCATCTCTATCATGAACTACATGAACACAGCATTCATGGCAAGTTTTCGATCACTTTTGGAGGAACAAAAGAAATGGCGATAAAATTCATTATCAGCCAGTACCACAATGGGAAATTCTACTTCAACAGATCATTTGATATCTCTGGCGAAGTCATATATAAACTGACTGGTCTATCCATCCAAGGTGACCCAGTCCCTATCAGCATAAGAGAGGGGCCAGTAGAACGATTAACTAGAATGCCATCCGGGAAGAATTCAAAAGGGCTAATGATTAGCCAGATACAAGCCCGAGCACCACAAATCATGGCCAAAATCATAGCAACAGGACTCACACCTATAGGTCGAGGAAGAAACCTAAAGCTGGATATGCTAGAAGTAGGAGTCAGGAAAAGTATACATATGGTCTCAGTATGTTGCCGACATGCTCTAAATTATCTGTGAGAAATTCCAGGAGTCGGGTGGGATTATAAGGTTCTTGTCTTTGATAATATGGATAATGATGTACTACTTGTGCCCAGTCAGGGACAAGCAGTTCCAAGAACCAACAAAATTCCACATGTGGAGGTTCAAGCCATTTGTGCAGACTAGAACCATTAAAATAACTAGAAAATGGAAAAGTATTGTTGGAAAATTGGTTCCAACAACTGAAAGTTCAAACGACCAGATGCAGGGTGCCTCAAAACATCTTACGAAGTCTACCAAAAACAGCACACATCCAACTTAAACTCGACCACACCGTGGTTTGGTATATGCAGGGTGCAAAATCAAAAGCAAAGACTCTCAACTATTATCCAACAATCAAAGAGATCTTTTGCGAACTAGCTTGACAATTCAACACAAAGTTGCCAATACCAGCAAAAGCCAAGGAAGTAAACCTAGCAATCGAAGAACCATTAATAGACCGGGAGAAGGAAGAATACTATGAACTCCGACTGCACATAAGCACCTTCGTGTCAGAGGAAACACCAGCAGAGGACACCAATCGACTACAAATAACAATAATACCACCAACGGCCCAAAGGGGAAGTACACAGATAGAGCAGCAGGTAACCAATCTAGCTGAGAAAAGTGTCAGCCCAACTCAACAATAGGAGGGAGGGGAAAAATTATAGGAATACATTGAGTCCGACAATCTTGAATATGCCATAGCCAAAGACAAAATAAAAAAATCTAGAAAAAGAAATAGCAGCAACAAGAAAAAAGGAAACTGAGACAAAAGGGAAGGGGAAGCACAAGCTGATCCTTTCAGAATCAAAAGATGAAGAGGAATTATTAGCTACCATTGTTGACATCATAGAAGATGTTGTAGCGAACAAATTTCCAGTCGAGACCCAGTTCAAACGATTTGTCAAAGCAAGAGCACAACAAGGTCAGCCGAAAAAGGTAAAAAGTACAAACACCTCAACGGCTAAACATATTGTTGATTTAGTGTCTAGACCTCCTCCCGCATCTCTGACCCATATCACATAAGAAGAAATTCCATAGCTACCCTCCATAAACCCAGTCGACATATGCAAAAATGCTATGTTGAAAACCCTGAAGGAGAGGTTTGACCAAGACAGATATTTCTAGGCATACATTGAAAAATTTCCTGAACTACTCACCTCTATCCAGAAGATCACCACCAAATGTCCTATGATCAAAGCTAGTGCATCAAGACATCTCATTCCCCCACAACCTAGACAAATACCCCAGAAACCTAGATTTGTGGGAATTATAAAGTCAACATTGGTGAAGAACTCCGATAAGACATCCCAAGTCATCACAAGTCGAACCTCATCATGTATCCCTGTCGACATCCCACACCCTCCACTAGCTAATGAACCAGGAAGAGATGTGGAAGAAGAGAACCTAGAATAAATCAACCAGGTAATTGAAAACCTATTCTCTGACGTCCCAGAGGATTCACCACCACAAGTCGAGGACCCGACATCGACTTACCATATCCCTACCACACCAATTACACCCGACCATTCACCATAACCACCACCACTTCCCAATCCAGAACTTGCACCTGAACCATTTGCGCCTGAACCACCTTTACCTGAACCATCTGCACCTGAAACATCTGTATCTGAAACCTATACACAAAATTCCCTAGATACACATCAAGCTGTAGAGCTCATCCAAGAAACCCAACCAAAAGTCCCACTGACCGTTGTAGACTAGCAGCCAAAGAACCAAATACAAGAAAATCAACCACAGGAAAGTCTCACCCTTGCAGATGCACAGGAACAACAATAAGCATAACAAAATAAACAAAAAAGGAAAAGAAACAGAAATCAGAAGGACCACCAAAAAGAGTCACAGTCAGTAATGGTCCACATTAGCCAACTTGGGTCGACCATAGCAGTCGATGCAACAAAGTTGAAGGATGGAGAGTTGGGACAACTCTTAGTAACTCTGGCCACTGAAGCAAAAACAAGAAGCCATATCAGACGCAAGGAGCTCGATGAAACTAAGAAGGATCAAGTTGAATTCATGTTAAAATGCAGAAACCTAACACAATATGTAATACTAAGACCGATGGAAGTCAACACTGACAAGACACTAGAAAAAGCATATCAACTGTTTAAGAGTGTGGTGTTGACCCTACAAATACATATGCAAAATACAAAGGAAGAGAAAAAAGAAGAGACATCTAGATTACTGATGCAACAATATACAGCCTTCTCGAAAGCTTACAAAGTGTTACAAGACCACATGGAAGAGTCTGTAATTATAGATGGGGTACTCCGGGACTGGCCTACTTATTATAGGCAAGTCTTTCAGTAGACCCGATAGACAACAACAAATTCAAGCGGTGGAAAAGAGAAAGAGCACTGAATAAGCACTAAGAAGCAAAATACAAGATCAAATCATGTTGGAGACAACCAAACTGCAGAGACTCAAGAGACAATCACACCAGTGCATGTAGCAGGCACTCCGGAGCTTAGAGAAATTAGACACCATCTGCCCGCAGATGAAAAGGATTTTGGAGACAGCAGAAGAAAAATACCAATTCATGGGACCAAACATGGAAAGAATAGCAAACCTTTCCATTCAGGAGAAGATGTCGATGTTATTAAGCATTGCCACACTAACCATCGACATCCATAAAGTACTTCAAAGTTGGATATAATTCCAACATTAATTGGCCATTACAGTAGAAGAAATCATCGAAGTATGTGTACAGAAGCGACCAACCATCCAATTGCATAGCCCATGAAAGACAAATAAGAAAATAACTACCTCAGACAGTAGATAGTTTTGAGTACCTCCCCTATTTCTTCAGGATGAAGAAATATTTTGTTCCTGGGGAAGATGTTGGAGGAGCTAGTCAGTAAGCCGACTAAGTTGATTAGCCGACTAATTAGAGATTAGGTCGGCCACATAAGGTCATGTTGGTTGACCAAACCGACAAGTAGTTATATGTAACTATTTGTAAATCATATATATTAGGCTATTGAGCTAGATGAGAACCCGGTTCAGTTCTACCTCTATGTTCTTGTCTTTTGTATCTGTTATGTCTGTATGGTTTAATGTGTATTATTTTTAACCCTCTGTGATTTACGATATTACAACACTTTTCTTTTGCATACATCGATTGTACTCTACTTGCAATAGTTCTTAATTTAGGCATTAAAAACAATCTTTTTTTCTAAACAAATGGGATATATTTATATTCGTAAAATTTTAAAGTTACATCCAATCCTCTATGTAGTCTTCATTATGTGAGTCAGTGTATGAGTATGTAACATTTCAACATTAGATGTAATGTGGAAACAAGATTGTAACCTTATTATCTTTTGTAGCATTCATGATGACACATTTAGGTAAATAATGAGAGCATTTTTTCCTTAAAGGCCAAATTTTAACCAAATATGTGAATTGAATAGATATTTCCCCTCCTACATAGTAGTGACCTTAATATCATTTGTAAACATTTATTTGTCTAGTTCCCCACTTGTAGGATTTTTATGATTAAAAATTTTAGTAGAGAGATGTCTTTTCAAGTTTTCATTATCTAAAGTGATGATACAGTCATATAGAATATTGTGTTGTCATATACACAATAATATATTTCATTTTTGTATTACTTCATTCCACTACATAAGATTTTCATTCTAATCAAACCTGTCATTCATCCTCTCAATTTTCCCTTTGTTGGAAACCTAGCATATATTTCTACGGAAAAAGAGTGTGTAAAAGTTTTTGTTTCCTTGAAAGCATGAGAACAACTTTGTAATATGGACCTTTCACTACATTGCAAAGAATTGTTCCGATGTCACTTGACAATTTCAATATTGAAGTCAATTTTAAAATTAGTTTTTGTTATTTATGGCTATGTTTTAGATGGCTTGAACTAATGTAAATACAAAAGTGTGGGTAGATGATGTAGGGTTGAACTGTATATTTTTTATTTGAATATTTGAAATGTTGATACATTAATATTTACAATTGATTTTATTTCTCTTCTTCCATAATGTTTTTTGTATTCCTTTTCAAAATCATTTTTTATAAATAAGTCTTCCGGGACTAGGGAACTGACCCTTTCCATCTCTCCCAAAAAAATATGACATTGTCTAGTATGAACTGGCCTTTGATGATGCTTGTTTGTTTAGGTCTAATAATATTAAGTAGGATGTACCTTAGTTGCAATGCAAGTTCTTTCTAATATATTGTACAAAATGTTTGTTGAGATAGGTCATCAACTGGTGATCAGTTTATGACATCCATACTTGGGAATAGATTGAATAAGAAATATTTTGATATACTTACCCTACGATTATTCAAGGACAATTTCCTTGTACAATAAATGAATATCAACCCTAGAAAAATCTCATGTGGACTTACAAATCTTATACAGATGCCTATCAAGCCTGGGAGACTTATCATCTATCATTTCCATATAGTTTGTAGTTAGTTGGTCCAATATCAAACTTCAATCAAATAATATTTCATGATCATCAATATAAATTTACATGGCCACCCAACATTTCCCCATTGACCTCTATCTTTGTATCTATCCTTTTTTTATATCTAGGTTTTATTCATACCTTTCTTTTGCATTTTTCTTTGCAATATTCTAGAGGTGCAAAACATCATAGCTATGTCCACAAATTTAATGTTTTAAGGTTCGTAATGCATGAAAAAATGAATGTTTTAGGTTTTTTTTATTAATTTAAATATGATCGTTGGTTCTCCAACATCTAAGGAGTGGAAGCTATTGTTGGATAGCATTCCAATCTAACAACACAGCCACACTTCTGACATCTAGCTATCGTCGGACTTCTGACTCCTCCAATACATATCCAACGACAATTTCATAGAACCGACGGCTAACATATAATGAAGATGAGGGGTCCTCCGTCTCATATTCAACAACAAATGGGTATAATACTTTCCTTATTTAATATTATATTATGTCTAAAAAAGCGATGAAAGGATTCAGAATGGGGTCGAAAAACCAACAACCAGGGCTGTCAAAAAATTGACAAAATATTGCTATAATACTTCTCCAATATAGGATGAAGCTCAGTCGAAATGTCGATGGGGTTCGTGAAAGTGTCGAATAATCGATGAATTCCTACCAATGAAAAAAGAAAATGTTCTTGTCCAAAAATAGACACGTGTTTGTCGAATGTCAGACATTACATCTGTTGGATTTCAGGCTAAAACATTTTTTTGGTAAGTCGTGCTAGTTAAGTTTGTTGTGGCCGACTTAGTTAGTGAAAAATTCAAGTGGAAGATAAAGTATAAATAGGAGTGATGTGATCCTCATTTGGACACACACACACACTTGTGTAATTCCAATAGGATATATGTGTGTGTGTGTGTGTGTGTGTGTGTGTGTGCAAGGATAAGGAGCACTTGTTTGGGGTTTTTTCTTTGTACTTTTGATCATCTATATTGAGGAATTTTTGTTGGGTTATCTTCCCCTAGAGGGTTTCCCAGGATAAATTTGTGTCTATCTTGTGATTGTGTTTCTTTCAGTGATCTTGTATATGATATTTGTCTGAAATTGAATTGAATACTATTTTTATCTATCTTAGCATATTGAATATTAATAGGCCATATAGTCATATGCTAAAGTAATTCACTCTAGGGGTGGCTAAGCCCTAAAGGAGACTTATAGCACCGAGTGACCATTACTATCAATATATCACTTATTATAACTACATGACTTGATAAAACAAAATTTCATATACATAATTGAATATCTATTCTCATGGTGTACAGTCTATGAGAATCATTGATTTGATACATCACAAGACTCCAACCTTGATACAACACAAGCTTCCAATAGTAGTACAACATAAGAGCATAGTACATGCATCCACCTCAATACATGAGGAAATAGAAAGGACTTCATAAAACACATTTTACTGACTTGATACCACAAAAGTCTTGGATAATGACTCTTGACATTGTACAATCAACACTACCTCTCAGCGAGGGAGAGATTCTCTAATTTATCAGGAATTCCCTACCATACCAAGCTTACTTCGGAAGTATCTCAACATCGTTACTGGTCACATATTTGTTCACAAATTTTCAATCTACTCATCAATAGCTATGTACTGAAATTCTATTTTACATGACCATGACTTCAATGAAGTTAAAATTCATCTTAATGTCTTATATGATAAGACAACGTTTTTCATCAATCTTTACTATTAACACCTAATAACTGTAGTCTCAAGTATTTCACCCTAGTAGGTGTAATCCCAAGCTACATTAATCCTTAGCATGTAGTACTATCTGCAAGATACATTTATCTTATGTAGTACTAATTGCAATACACATAGATAATCCTAAGCTATATAATTGGTCTACAATTTATAAAAATACATTAAAGAACTTATTCTAATGTACCTCAAAGGTACTCAAACATATTCTTATCCACAATCATAAAAAATACAACAGGTCTTTAAGTACCTTTATAGACCAACCATCTACTTATACATAGAAGCATCATCTGGATCCGATCCAAAATGCAGCTTCTCTAAACTAGAAGCTATGGATTTCATATTCATTATATATAACACTTTAGTTGTTTAATATCATGCAGAAATAAAGTCTTATCTTTTTTTCAATATTCAACATTTATTAACTCCAATAATCTTATACCGTATGAAGAATTTCTTAGCGATCTTGTCATTCTCTTTCATGTTCTTCAAGGCTTGATCACTTTCATATTGTTTTCATATCATACTACCCCACATAGCCAATTGTATGTCTATCTAACCTCTCCAAGAGTTTTAACTGTTCCATGAAAATTCATAATATAACTCTTCTAGAGTATCTAATAACCTTCAAGACTTTGACCATGTCTATGTTCATATGGATTCTCTCCACAAGGTATCACAACCCCTGGCTACCTGAGTCTTCTACCATGAATAACTAGTTTTTGTTTTTTTTTCAATGTTGCTACCTCTGAAGATACATCAAAATTCTCTCTTGAGTCTTCAACTAGAGGAGTTTTTTTCTACTATACCACGCTTGTTGCAGGAAGAGGCTTAGTAAATATGCTGGAAATTATTATCATTCATGGATATGTAGAGGATTTACACAATTCCTTTCTGTACCATGTCTCAGATATAACTGACTAGGAACTTTGCAAAGATTTACTTCTTTACAATATGCTCTATCTGGAGAAGTATCTTTGATGTAATTGTTCTCAATCATTGTACTAGTTAGAATCCATATATTCATGAAACTTTCTTTCACTAACCGAGACATGTTTGAATTTGCATATACTTGTACTAAGTAGCTAACACAACACATGTTTGTTTTACATGTTTATGTATTGATTGTAAAGCATGTAACTAATCCTAAGGCCTATATAATTATATATAACATCTATGCAATCCTACAATTCTGAATAAGAATCAAAGTTAACTTCATGTCTGTGGTCATGGACTTATAGTCTAATGTTCTTGAATCATTTCAAGAAATCTAATGAAAATTTTCCTCAATCAGAAGAAAATATTTATCTAAATATTTCTACAACTCTAAACTTTTAGAATCATCCAATGTTATTACATATAGATTCCTTCTGAATATGAGTACCATACATGGTTTCTACATAGAAAGAATTTAATTTAACCAGTTCCATTGGCTTTCTAGAAGCTAGAAAATATGGCTTCCCCCCTGATCCAACTAGCACTCGATAGGTCCACCTCGACATGTTCACTCGACAGGTTCACATTCAACAGGTCCACCTTGACATTTTCATTTGAAAGGTTCACGTCAACAGGTCCACCTCGACATACATCATACCAACATGCTCTACGACAGTTGAACTTCTGAACCGTTATAACTTCTTTTGTAACTGAACGTAACAAGTAGTCACCCAAGCATATCAGTATCCTATATAAGCATGTACACTAATGTAATATACATCGTTCTGATCCTCGGATGTAGGTGTGAGTCAAGCCAATGTGGACTTGAGGGAGGCTGATGTGACCGCTCCATCCCAAGATCAAGCCACTGTCATTAATGGCCTTTAAGACCCTATGAGACGTGGCCACTCCACAACTCAATAATAGGATGATGCAGTCTCATCGCATCTTGGGTGCCATTACTAATCCTCTTGGAAGCCTCACCTCGCACAAGCACCATTCAATTGGGATGATGGAAACTATCACGGTCTTCTTGCTTTACTTTGTCGCTCCGCTTTTTCGGGTCATTCACACTCTCCATAGTCTCTCTACACATGAGGGTCACCACTCCGTGCCACAGGCTCCATTGATTTGTCTCTCTGCTACTCTGTTCTCTCATATTTCGCTCCATTATCTGAGTTTTCCAGCCAAGAGCCTTGCTCAAGTCATTCTTCTCATTGCTCTACACAATACCACCCCCTAGCCATTCCTAGAAGGCAAAGAGGAACTTCCTGCAGGGGACGAGGCCACCATGATGGGACAAAAGACCAAATTCCTCTCTCTTCTCAGGCCAATAACAACAACTTCAACCTGGAAATTTTGGAGGAAGTGTAGAGAATTGTCTCTGATTAGGAGGACGGATTTTCTGGAGCACTCGGTGTAGCTAGACGAACTATGGAGCTCAGAAAGAACTACTGGGTCTTTAAAAAACTTCTCACATACCTTTTCCTCATATTCAACCCACTGGTTCCACCACACCCAACCCCTCCTGTTCAACCCCCCTCAGCTCCCCAAGACACCGCACCACTGGGTCCTCACTCGAACTTGCCTCAAGCCTCTCCCTATCCACCTGATGCCTTGGCTCCCTCCACTACTCCACCACTATGCTCCATCCCCCCTCCGCATATCGGACCCTCCCCCAGCCATGCGTGTAAGTTATCATCCAACCGAATTGTCTCAAAGAAGACCTCTCCTTTACCCACCAAAAACCCACCTACAGCATCAGATAAGGAAGACTCCAGCTCTAGTGATGAGGAAATGGTGACATCTGGTGATCGTTCGGTGACATCTTTAGGCGATCCCACACAAATAGAATCTCCAGGTTACACTTGTATAATCACGAAGGAACTATGGCCTGGGAAGAAACCATGACCCACGGTGTTTATGGCTATGTGTACTTCTGTCTTCCTGCATGGTCTACATTTGGGTTCCTTACTAGCCACATGCCACTCATTTTTTAACATGTTTGGTTTTTATTTTTTTATGTAATTTTCACTTGATGGATTTGGCCACATCCTCCTTGAAATTTGGAGGTTTTTTCTTTGTTTAATTGGAAGGCCTGCTTTCCATCCAAGAGGGAGGGTCATTTTTTTATCTATTTTCCCTTCCAGAGGGAGGGCCTAGCTACACTACGATACTCCATATTTGTTCGACCTGAGCAAGTTGGTCTGTAACTATGCCTGTACTACTATTTTCTCTTTTTTTAATAGAATAGATCTCAACTTACAAAAAAAAATTATATACATCCTTCTGATCAATAGAAATATGATTCCTCCATCTTTCATGGAGCAAAAGTAATAAATTGGTTCGAATTCTTGCATATTTTCTGTGCATATATTTATTTTCATCCTAGTCTATTTCCTTATTAGTTGGTTCTTCTTATATGCTTCTTCCATTATAGTAATCAACTCATCCAATCGACTTTTGTCCCCAACATGCACCTGGGCATGACCTGGATCATTGGTATCATAGAAAGATCTTTTTCAGAGCTTAAGTTACATAAGCACAAGTTACATCGAAGTTATTTAAATTACGCATGTTCAAACAGAGTTGCAAACCCAACAACAAAAGAATACACTTCCTTTGACTTCAAAAAAATGGCCGAAGAAGAAGACAATAAACATGCAACTCATGAGACAGAAAAACTCATAGAAAAATCATTAGCTCACCAGCAAACTAAAATGTTCGCCTAGTTTAGTGATATTCTCATGTGAGTCACTTATAACTATGGGGAATCCTTGACGTAACCTCACTACGATAAAATCATCTCCTTGAAAGTGCAAATGAATATGAACATACTGAATCTTGCAGATAAGATTAACGCGAAATTCATCGACAATTGGGTACAACAACTGGAATCTTACTACGCGGTGAATCAACTCTCCAAAGAGAAAAATATCACCATTGCATCCTTAAAAATATCAACCTCTGTACATTGCTGGCGGGAGAATCTATCAACAAAGATGGAAAAAGAAGACGACCCCATAGAAACATGGGTAAAATTTTTTGAATATGTCCAAAACGAATTCTACCCCCCCCAAGTATCCTGAACATTAGTATAAGAAGTGGCAACAACTAAGGAAATGGAAAGACCATTCCATACAGAGTTACACCGACTAGTTCTATTGAATCATGGCTAGTCTTGGTGTCTAAGAAGAAGAGAAATTGCTTGTCCTAAAGTACGTTAGCGGTTTATCCCCATACATTCAGCAATAGATGGAGTTTCCTATTGTTAGTACGCTTGTGGATAAATTTAATTATGCTATCAACCTTGAAGCTAAACATAAAGGAAAAGAACATTTCACGAACAAGTCAACATGTCGAACATTCAACAAGAAGTCACCAGCCGACTCTGATAAGTTCAAGAATCCTTCTCAGCCGACTCTGCCAAAGCATTATCATCAAAAGAATAACTTTCAAAAAAACAAGAGGGATCACAGCAAACAAACTCCTACCAGGAAATGGTGTGATTATCACAATTCAGCATGGCATGATGCGTTAGAATGCAAATCTTGAAAGACATTTTTTGGAAAAATTATCAACATCCAACTTGTCTGATAGAACCCTGGTAGAATTTGGTCCATCTATATCAATTATCTTAGCTTTGATCTCGACCACTCCTATATCCTTGACTATCAATGATGAGGAGGAACGAGAGCGCCTTTTCCATACACAGATATGGGTTCATAAAATTCCATTACATCTGATTATGGATAATGGTAGCCAGAAGAACTTCATTTCTGAAGAACTTGTGAATAAATTAGGTATTGTCACCACTCCACATCCTCAGCCTTGCAATATCGGTTAGATAAAGAATGGGAAGGAACTAAGGACCACCCGACAATGTTGACTCACCTACTTCATTAAGCCTTTTGAAGATGAATTACTATGTGACGTGGCACCACATTCCATAGTCCATGCCCTATTCAGTAAACCATACCTATGGGATCGACATGGTACATACCATTCAGGGCCTCAGAAGGAGATTTTCGAAATCCAGAATCAATGGTATGGCATACCAAAGCGACAATACACATCAACGGTTGCTATGATATCTACCAAAAAACAAAGAAGCTTATGAATCAAGCTCAAAATTTCCCATTAATCATGATAAAGCCTCAACATTTCAGGAAGATTGCAAGAACAAGTCGACTCACCGACCAATGCAGCTCTCGACAACAAGAACATATCAACATCATTCTTGAAAAATACCAAAACATATTTCAAGCACCCGACGGAGTACCCCTGCATTGTCTAGCAAAACACTCTGTTGAACTTGTTCCTAGTTCTTCATTACCTAGCGCATCTATTTACAAAAGATCCATTCTTGAAAATGAATATATTCGCAGACACATCCAAGATTCAATCACGAAGGTTCATATCTGCCGCATCTCCTCTTGTTGTGTAAGTCCAGTCATCTTAGTTCCAAATAAATATGGTACTTAGCACATGTTCATCGACTCTCTAGCTCTCAACAAAATTTCCGTGAAGAACAGATACCCTCTTCCATGAATTGATGAACTCATCAATAATATGAAAGTTACTAAGTTCTTTATGAAACTCGACCTCAAGTCGGGATACCACCATATTCCAATCGAGCACACTGATGTATGGAAAACATATTTCAAGACCAAGGAAAGATTGTTTGAATGGTTATTCATACCTTTTAACTTAACCAATGCACCTGCAACCTTCATGAGATATATGGATGACCTTCTACGACCTTTCGTCAGTAAATGTGTCATTTTCTATCTAGATGTTATCTTGATTTTTAGTAGATCATGGGAACAACATGTCAAACAGCTTCGACACTCTCCAACAACATTGACTATATCAGAACATGGACAAATGCTCATTTGCGATGACCAGCATAAATTATTTTGGGTATGTAATTGACTTTGCAGGCATTCATGTTGACTTAGAAAAACTACAGATCCTCAAATATTGGTCCATTCCTCAAAATATTCATGAACTATTAAGTTTTCTTGGTTTAGTGAATTTCTATTGATGATTAAACTTGGCTTCAGTCACATCGCATGGCCTTTGAATTAGTTGACAAAAAGAAATGGGAAAACTGTCTTCAAGTGGACACCAACACAACAACGAGCTTTTCAAAAACTCAAAAACAATCATTTTACTGCACCAGTACTTGTGTTACCTTATTTGCATCAGCCCTTTGAGATTGAGATAGATGCATCATATTATGCCCTCGGTGCAGTGATCGCTCAATCAGATCACCCAGTCACATTTCATTCTGATACTTTCAACGACATAGTTATAAGGTACTCAACGTATGAAAAATAACTATGCGCCATTGTGAAAGCTTTCAACCAATGAAGACACTACATTCTTGTCAAGGAAATGGTCATCATCACTAACCATAAACCTTTGCAGTTCACTCTGTCCTAGTCAAAACTATAGACAACTTGACAACTCAAGTGGATTAATTACCTCCAACAATTTAAGTTGGTAATTAAGTATCGGAAAGGAAAAGCCAATGCCGCAGTCGATTTTCTCATCATACCACCCATTAGTCTACTATCTATAGTGATAAGTATGCAGGGTTATGACACCACTACTTGGCCTCACTCGTATGGGGTAGACTATTATTTCTCTACAATTTATCGACAGCTTTAGACCGACAAGTTGTCTACTACCGAATACTTCCTGAAGGACACCTCACTATAGACATTTGGACAAATTTGTGTACCAACCGGTGAGTACCCACAGAAGCTCATTTGGGATGCCCACTACAGCAAGACTACAGGAAATTTTGGAGTCCCAAAAACACTTGTTATCTACCAAAAGTATTTTTACTAACCTTCACTTAAATATGACATCAACAAGTACATTCGATCATTCATGGTTTGTGCCATTGCTAAACTTTTGAATCGACGACAAGAACTGTACACACCTGTTCCAGCTCCTAGTCGACCATGGAAATCTATTTCTATGGACTACTTGACGGGATATCCTACTACCAAACATCATTATGACGTGATATTGGTAGTATTTGATATATTTTCCAAGATGGCTATACTCATACCATGGAAGAAGACTACGGAATCATAGCAAACTACTCATCTCTTCTTTGAACATGTGTGGAAACATTATGGCCTCCCAACGACCATTATTTCTGATAGAGATTCTATATTTGTCAGTACCTTTTGGAAAACTCTCTGGAAACAATTTGACACCCGACTTTCTTTGTCACTAGCCCTCCATCCGCAGATAGACGAAAAAATGGAAGTTGTAAATCGCTTAGTTGTACAAATGCTTTGCATGTACAACCACAAGCATCGTCAAACATGGGATGACATCCTTCCATACAAATAACATAGCTACAATTGTTCTCAACACAGCTCTACAGGAAAGAGTCCATTTGAGATGTATTACGGATTTCAACCCTCAACGCTTATTGACTTAATCAATTCATTGACATATTCAAACAACATTGAATTCAAAGGATGAGAAGTGGAGAAAGAATTGAAATTCACAAATCAAATATACACCATTTAGAAGCAAGCACAGGAAATGTTGCAACGAGCTAATGCAAAAACTAAGGTCTGACACGACAAGCATCATATTCCTCATTCATTCCTAATTGGGGATAAGATCTGGTTACATATAAATAAGGAGTGCTTCATTGGTCCATACAAAAATATTAAACCTTTGAGATATGGTCCATACAGTATCCTTAAACAGATTGGAGAAAACACTTTTCAGCTCGATATTCTTGCATGCCTTGGACTACATCTAATTCGACCATATCATGCACCATTGTTGGAACATAACAACTTGAAGATAGCAAAACTTGAACACATCCATCCAAATGTTCAAGAACCTCTTCTTTACAACACCATTGTAGGATGACGCATACGCCATACAAGGGTGAAATCCATTCCCTTGTTTCAAGTGGCTAAAGATGGACAACTCCCCATGCAAGGAGAATGGTACTCTGCTACTGAAGTAACAAACAAGTTTCCCCACCTGAACGAATACACAATGGCGACCATTGTTTCTTAAGGAAGGAGGAATGATCCAACCAGCACCCAATAGGTTCTCCTTCGATAGGTCCTCCTTGACATGTGCACTTGACAAGTTCACCTTCGACAGGTCCGCCTCAACATGTTCATTCGAACATTTTTCCTTGACATACAACATACCAACATGATCTGTGACGATTGAAATTCTAAACCATTATAACTTCTTTTGTAACTAAATGTAATAAGTAGTCACCAAATCTTCTCACCATCCTACATAAGCATGTACACTAATGTAATATACATCCTTCTAATCAATAGAAATATGATCCCTCCATCTTTCATGGAGAACAAGTAATAAATTGATTCGAACTCTTACATATTGTCTATGTATATATTTCTTGTCGACCTAGTGTGTTTCCTTCTTTGTTGGTTCTTCTTATTTGCTTCCACCATAATAGTACTCGACTCATTCAGTCAACTGTTGTCCCTAGAGTGGACTTGGGAGCGGCTTGGATCACCCCCTCTCTATTAGAATTCTTGTGCCATTTAGATCTTCAAGCAATTAGTTCTGAATTATGATTGCAATAAAAGGAGAATGAAGATACAAACTGAACAAAACAAAACACACAGAAAATGGATGAGTGTAGCTCAAGTAATTAGAGTATCATTGTCATTAATTAAATCTATTACAATAGTTTACATAATGGAATAATTCGAACGCATTAGGGAGCAATTCAAATTTACCAACTGGATATGACTGTACCTAACTAACTAGCTAACTCATGGTGTCTCAATCAATATTGGAGTCCAACAGATCAACTCCCAGATGTCCAACCAACTCATACAACCAGTAATAACTAGTTAACTCAGTGCAACTAAGTGTGGTAGGTGGGAAAAGGTGCCTACTCCACATGCAGCCATGCATTAGTCATGCATAACTAGCGCTAGCTAACTGATTGTGATCTAACTAAAAGCAACTAGAATCTAACTAAGACTAACTAGTTCCAACTCCAACTAACTGATGGAGGTTGGTGTCGTGACTCCGAGTGGCTCCTAAAATGTAGGGATTGGTCTAGGAGGCACCGAAACTGATGCATGCATATGTAGCAACTAGAAGTTAACTTCTAGCAGTGTTCCCCGCACTCTAGTAACTGGTACATCTGGCCCCATTAGTCCAAGTGGACCCAATGGTACTAGTGGACCCAAATAATTAATTAAGGTTCCTAAGTTAGGATAAATAATCTATATAGAAAGTATGGTCAAGGGAGGATTAATAATCCTAACACCCCCCCTGAATCCTAACTTGGACAATTGTGGGCCCTGGTAACAACACCATAGCTCACCCAAATACAATCTACAAGATAGTAAAAAAATGTTTCTTAATACATTCGAGCAAATAAGGGAAAACCTCATGGGAACACCCCCCACCACCCTCAAAATAAGCAGAAATAGCAAAATGCAAGCTATATTTAGAATAAATAATCTTCCTCCTTAGAAAAATAACTTGAGCAAATACATTGCTGCAAATTTGCAGCTTTATGTAGCAGCATGGTCCATATGTGAACCTCTCAATGTACTTCTTAATTAATGACTATGTTTGTCTCTTTTGGATGGTGAAGGTAGGAAAAGATCAAGATTTTTATTTTGTGGACCATGTAGCTAATCATTCGCCATCATCAAGTAGCATCGACCTGGAACTTTATTGCACCGCTTTGTACAGAGTGAATTTGTGAGAGATAGTGCATCATGTTCATTCTGATACCAAGACCTTGTTCTTCTTCTATCTTCTGGATGTCCAGCACCACTTCCAGCTGCATCAAGGACCTTTTGAGCCCATCTAGGCTTAGGCTTCTGACACGCTTCTGATTAGGAATGGATATTGGATTTGGATCCAGAATATCTTGAGATTTAGTCTCCATAACAGGATCATGCTAAATGTGATATTCTTCATCTGAATCTAAAACCTGTAGCACAAAATCATCATCAAAAATAGGTGGAGAAATAGTTATACCTTCCTGTGTTGTTGGAGGTGTTTCATACAACTGATCTTCTTCGAACTCGACACTCCTTTCAATGAAGCATCTTCTTGTTGTAACCTCCATCAATTTGTAATATTTTGCATCTTTTGCATATCCCAGTAGAATGCATTCACTACTTTGGGCTTGGAAGGCCTTCCTCTTGTCAAGTGGTATCTTGGCCCAAGCTTTGGAACCAAAAACTCTCAAATGAGAGACATTGGGCTTATGCCCATGTAGTTCTTCAAATGGAGTGACCCCAACAACTAAATTGTGGGGTACTCTATTCTGCAAATGGTTTCCATAGATTTCTCATCCATGGTATCCCTGCCATCATAAATCTCTCCCCAAAATGGCTTGCAGTGTCTGCATTTCAAAGAATCTCAAATATTGGTGTTGTGAATTTCACCAGAAGTCAATATTGATCCACCACTTCCCATCAATCACCAGTCTACACAACACTCCTCTCTGAATTTTACTGTCTCCAAAAGGACTAAATCTCACTCAGCATAGACAATAATGCAACTTTCACCTATACAAAGCGATGCAACAGGAGGAAGTTTGAGGTACATCTTGTCTTAGCAACTTTCAACGACTCCAGCTTAAAGAATTGTCAAAAAAATGGCTTCAAGATGATGATGGTTTATGATGGATTCTAGGGTTTTTATTGCATGATGGTTTATCAAAACTTTGGTTTATGAGTTTCCATGCATCAAATCAAAATGTTTATGAGGATTGGCTCTCAAATAAGTTCTATTAACATCAATCATCTTAATATAGATTTGAAAGGATTGTTAGGTGACCTACAATTTATAGTAGTGAATCCAAAGGGGATCAATAATAATAAGAAAGACCGTAGTGTTGCTAGTGATGGTATTTTACTTATGATACTTTACAAATTCTATCTTTTATACTATACTGCTACTGATACTCAACTTATATAACCATTACTACACTTCACTAAGTATTACTAAATAGGGATAACTAGAACTACACTTCCACTGAAATTATACATTACCCCTATATTACTCATTTAGGCCTAAACTTTAGTATAAATTTCCCAATTTGTAATTATTTTTTTCCATTATATATTGCTTTATCTCTTACTGAACCTCTAGGAGAAGGAAACAACCACAAAACCCTACCTCTCTTTCACAGCTTTACTAGAGGAACCACACCAGGCCCCCAGCTCGTTCCTTAACTCTCGGTCCTCTTAGTAGAACTAGTAGTGCTGCTTATGCTAGATATTCTTAGAACTAGTAGTGCTACAGATTGACAACAGTGCTACCTATTAGTAGAACTAGTAGTGCTACAAATTGACTCCCTGAATGATATGTGGCTTCTTCATCCAAAGGAATCAAATACATTAATCCTCTATCCATTAGTCTTCTAGACTTGAACTAATCAACCATATCATTGAATACAACAAAGTAGAAATGTCAGGAGGATTTGTTAACAGAAAAAAATAAAAATAAAAAAATTTGCAAGTGTTAAATGAGATACACAACTAAATTGACACACCATCAAATATCAATTGATGGCTCATCTAACTTAAAAATTCTGGATCATTTTGAGAATATTTGAAAATGTATCAGTTAATTGATGTCTTGCAATCACTTAACTTCAACTTTACTTGACAAATCAGTGCATCCTACATAACTAGCAGTAATATTGGCAATGCTATGAAACACCTTCAAAATACCTCTCTCTGCACTAGTTCTCTGGGAAGATGAGACCATCCATAGAAGCCAATCAAAATGACCATGAATTCCTTTACAATGATGGCATATACGACTGCAGCCTTAATATTATAAACAAGCAATCACATATCTCTGGTAGTAAGCGTTCTACAAGGGAAGGGTAGTTGCACAGAAAATTGATTATTAAAATTTAGATAGATCCTGAAAAGTGCATGCCTCTCACTGTAACTGTTCAGGTATGTATAAGTGTATGGTTGTTCACTAGAGATATTTCTTAATAGTTTATACTTCACTTAAGAAACTAATAAAACAAAATTCATGAACCTAAAATTACACCAATGCACCAAAATAATTGTTAAAAGTCTCAATCTGGAAAATGCTTACTTCAAAGTTCTTCATAGAAAAAGGCATGCTACATTTACAGGTTGATATCAAAAAAAAAGTAGCATCATTAGAAACTACATACATTGGAATGCATGTTCTGCTGCATAGCACCGATTGTCATTATCTTCCAATCAATGAAGGGGTAACTTAAAATGCCAGCAGTACATCTAGAAATGCTAATCATTACAATATGGGATTTAGCTAAGAAACCATATGTGGCTTCTTCATCCAAAGGAATCAAACACATTAATCCTCTAACCAGCAGTCTTCCAGCCTTGAACTAATCAACCATATCATTGAATACAACAAAGTAGAAATGTCAAGAGCATTTGTTAACAGAAAAAAAAAAATGCAAGTGTTAAATGAGATACACAACTAAATTGACAAACCATCAAATATCAATTGATGGCTCATCTAACTTCAAAATTCTGGATCATTTTGAGAAGATCTGAAAATGTATCAATCAATTGATGTCTTGCAATCATTTCACTTCAACCTCACTTGACAAATCAATGTATCCTACATAACTAGCAGTAATATTGGCAATGCTGAGAAACACCTTCAAAATACCTCTCTCTACACTAGTTCTTCGGGAAGATGAGACCATCCAGAGAAGCCAATCAAAATGACCATGACTTCCTTTACAATGATGGCATATGCATCTGCAGCCTTAATATTCTAAACAAGCAATCACATATCTCTGTTAGTAAGCATTCTACAAGGGAAGGGTAGTTGCACAGAAAATTGATTATTAAAATTTAGATAGATCCTGAAAAGTGCATGGCTCTCACTGTAATTGTTCAGGTATGTAGAAGTGTATGGATGTTCACTGGAGCTGTTTCTTAATATTTTATACTTCACTTAAGAAACTAATTAAACAAAATTCATAAACCTAAAATTACACCAAAGCACCAAAATAATTGTTAAAATTCTTAAGCTAGAAAATGCTTACTTCAAAGTTCTTCATAGGAAAAGGCATGCTACATTTATAGGTTGAGATAAAACAACAAGTAGCATCATTAGAAACTACATAGATTGGAATGCATGTTCCTATGCATAGCACTGATTGTCATTATCTACCAATCAATGAAGGGGTAACTTAAAATGCCAACAGTACATCTGGATATGCTAATCATTACAATATGGGATTTAGCTAAGAAACCATATGCGGATTCTTCATCCAAAGGCATCAAACACATTAATCCTCCAGCCATCAGTCTATGCGCGACGCAATTGCTATGTAATCACCCAAAAAGGAAAAAGGGATTAATTTTTTTTTTCAGTGAATCTGAAATTCAATTCTAAGCTTTACTTTTGCTTCAGATGGCGTTGGCATATTATTTCAAGTATTCGAATGCTCAAGGAATGGTAAAATGCGGAATGAAAAGTATCTTTTATTCTTAAATAAGAAAGGTGGATCTGGTCCCTAACAGAGAATCAAGGTGTAAGGGAAGTTCCCGAAGACATACAGTTGAAAACCAATGACAATCGAACTTCAACAAACCAAAACCCAAGCCCTAATAAGAAGAAATAAATCAGTACAAATACGTCTAAACCTGGGTCTGAAATGCATCTAGAGGTTGCGAAGATCAAGGTTGCATAACCAGAGCTACAGTATTTAACAGTTTTAGCGAGATGAACTAAATCCTGTAAATAGCCTTATTTTCGACTGTCACCAATATAATATAATGTTTAAATGCAATCATCGTAGAAAGTACTATGCCTGACCTTGTAGCTGTGTAATCCCCCAAAAAGGAAAAAGGGATCATAAGATTTTTTCACTGAAGCTGAAATTCAGTGATAAGTTGTACTTGTGCTTCTGATGGCCAAGTCATAATTGTTCAAGTATTCGAATGCTTGAGGAATGGTAAATGCAGAATGAAAATCAACTTTTATTCTCAAATAAGATAGTTGGGTTGGGTCAGGTGCCTAACAGAGAGTTAAACTGTAATGGAAGTTCTTGAAGACATATGGTTGAAAACCAATGACATTTTGACTTGAACAAACCAGAACCCAAGCCCAAATAATGCTGCATAGATTAGTACAAACCCATCTAAACCTAGGTCTGAAATGCACCGAGAAATTGTGAATCTCAAGATTGAATTGAATATCCAGAGTTATAGTCTTTGATATGTTACTCATTTATGTCAATTCAAAAAATGGATCCTTAATTTCCATCAAGCAGTATTTAGATGGGTATTTACTAATCTCCATATTCAATGCAGCCTTAGACACACATACACATGGATCACCTCCACCCCATCCTAGGATTATGGATCAAATCATCCTCACCCAGGTCGTAGAATGCATCTATTTTCGGAGTCAAAACTTTCAAAATAAATTTAAAAAAGAGGGAATTCAATAGTACCAATGATTTTTTAAATCTAAAAAGTACAGAATACAAAAGATTTTCTATAGTTTCATAGAGTACAAAAGAGTTTCTACAGTTTCGCAGAGCAAATTCAAAGAAAAAAAATTCAAAAAATATCAATGAAAGACAACCTTCCACAACCATTATCCCCATTAGAAAAAACACACTGATAAACAAAATTAAACCATACACTATAGCCAATGGCATTCGCCCAAAACCCAAATATAATTCAGCCAAAAAATGGATGCTTCAAACAATCATTATGCCTGAACAAAAAGAAAAATGTACACGATATTTAGGATTGCTTACAACGTGAATAAAATGATCATTATTCCTTACCTGTTCACCATACATTTCTGCACCCTAAGAGCTTTAGTAATCCTAATGATGGAGGGTCCATAAATTATACAGTACACAAACTTTAGCACTGATCAAGAAGAATATTCTAAGCACTTCCTCCATATACCCACATCATATATTCTCCTCAATCAATGTAGCCGTGATTGGAACCATGCCTTAGGATCTTAAATGCAAACATGGGGATTGATCTATTTTCATCAATTCATTGATTCATGCTGAAGAAAAAGGTGGTCAGGAGATTTCAAAGTTTTTGAATAACACGTACCACCTAACCTCCCTCAAAACGCACCCACACTTAGATTCAGACGCTGAATTCAAATGAAGTGATCTCGACCATACTTTAAGAACAAGGAAATGGCATAGAAATGGTTATGAACGTGTAGAAATGATTATGAATGTTGTAATTAGGTTTCCATTTAAAATTTTGAATTTAACAAGACTTTACATTTAGGGAGATTCCATAGATATTTTTGGATTTTGCAATTGGATTATGCGAGAGCAAACCCACAGTTTCATATCCCCCTCTAATATTTTGGCAGGTTTGTCCTATGTGTGAATTTGAAATATGCATATGTCAACAAGAAGGATGGATGATGGATCAAGGGCTTCGTTATACACCATTTAATGTATTATTTGCAACGTTGAGGTGTATATTGAACCCATGTTTAGATGGTTATGTGCTATACACAGTCTGCATTCAATTTAGCTAGCTGCCAACCCTGAGGTGTATATAGGACTGAATGGTATGTGCTAGTGTCTTTAATTAATATGCTCAATACGCCGTCTGGATTAATCCAGCCTTGCAATGTGGAGGTTTATATCAGCCCTGGGATTAGATGTATTCAATCTTGCCGTGAAAACTTGAGGTTTATATCAGACCTGGGTTTATATAGGTATGTTCTAGCATCCATATTCAATGCATCTAATATACCGTCTAGATTATATCTAGCTCAACAATATTCAAATTTTCCATACACCCAATACAGGGTCTAGGTATGTCTAGATGCCCATATTCAATACACACAATCCACGTTCTAGGTATGTGCTAATGTCCATATTCAATACACCCAATATATGGTCTAGATTCAATCTTTCTCTGCAACCTCGAGGTGTATATCAGACTGGGGCTTAGAAAGGTATGTTCTAGGGTCCAGTATTCAGTCTAGATTCAATCTATCTCTTCAACCTTGGGTGTATATCAAACCTGCAATTATATGGCTTTGTAGTTGTGTTTATATTCATTCAACAAAATACACCATCCAGGCACAATACAACTTTCCAACTTCAAGTTGTATATGAGACCAGGTTTTAGATGGCCATGTGATCCTATCCATCTTCAATATACCATCTACATTTAGTGTACTATTTCATGGACATGACCATATGAAAAGTTGATGGATCACCTCAGTCCCCCACCTTTACTCTGCTCCTCTCAATTAAAGATGCAGATTTGGAACTTTTTCACTACAACTTTACCATATTCCAAATTAAGCAGTTTTAGGACTCTCTTAGGGCTGTTGTTTTTTCGTCAATGTTTTGTGTATCCATAGAGACTAGTTACAAATGTATTGTTTGATATCTAATAACTTTGTTATTATATCATAAGCATTATATGATATTGGGATCACCTAATAATGGAAACTGCTAAGATCACCTGATCTATGTCATATTGTTTACTTGTGAGCTTTACTTATCCTGTTACAATTTATGATAAATTATAAATTTCTAAACAATTTTGATTAAATTTGTGCACTCATGAAGAATATTTAGGGGAATCCTCACCAACCTATTGCTGTATGTTAATTCCTTGACAAACTATCTGAAATTTCCATAGTTTGAAAATTTGAAACAAAGTAGTGTCTGAAATTTCTGAGATATCAAAGATTGAATCTCCAATGTTTCCCTTATTTTTTGGATGCATGCTATCGTATTGAGAAAACCTAACGGGGAAAAAAAAACACCAAACAGAACAATAATAGCAATACTAAATTTCTAGCAGAAATTCTTTAATACCCAATGTATGAGATAAAAATTGCAGTGCAAAGAGATATAGTAGGACCACGGACAATGCACAAGCATTTAAGTGGAGAAACTCCACCAGCAATGAAAATCATTTTTATTAGATAATATTAATGGTTACAGAGTTGCTTATCTCTGGTTTATTGTGAATCTATATGTTGTCATTGCATATAGAATGATGTGAATCTCCTTCAGAATCTTGGGATGTCCATCTCTCCTTATCTCTTTTTTTGTCAACATGGGTTGTCTACAGTAGCCAGTTGTGAACCTTTCAATCTTCTTGTCTATTTTGCTCTGTTTTGGCTTCCTACATCTCTTGTTGTGAACCCTTCCTCTGCATCCTTTTTGTATGGGGGTTTCCTCCTTCATCCCAAAAATTGTTCTCTAACCGTTAGGTTTCTTGGGAAGGTGGTTCTTGCCATATGGTGTTCTTCCACTATTTTTCCAATACACTATGGATCAGACGTCCATATTTTGGGGGTTTTGTTCTTACAAAAATGGTAAACTATTGAGCCAAAAAAAACTTTATTCCACATTCTTCCTCTCTGTTTAGAGGTAAAATATTGTTTGAACACTTTGCATCTAGAGCATGATCACCTTGTGGCTCCACTACTTTCACTCCAAGTTGCTTACTTGTATTGACTAACCTCTTCACCTCATTTTCTTCCTTTTTCTTTCCTTTATAAGCATTGATTAGGTATGGTTTTAATGTTTCTATCCCTGAGCATCCTACACTCATGTTCTCTTTGAAGAAAATTGACATCTTAGTACCACAATTACGGACTAACAAAAACTACTTCACAAATATTGAGGGGCAGCACATCACATTCAAACTTGTGAATGTAATTGGCTAAAATGGAAAACTTGAATTTCCATTCAAACATCATTTTGAAGCCATGCCAATGGATCAGGTTCAAGGTGTTTATCAATTTGAAGCCCCAGTTGGTAAGGTTTAGGGTGTTTCTCAATTTGCATCCACAACTTCTGGACCAATGCCTCAGAAATGATGTTATTTTGGCTTCCCAAGTTAACAATGGAATTCACCACAAATTTCCTAATTTGAATCCTCACAGGGAAAAGAGTCTCTTGTTCTTCCGTGCTTGCCTTCTCCTTTCTTGGTTGTTGTGTCTTTGCTGGAGGCCGAGAATAAACCATGAGGGTTAACCTCTCATGTGCTTCATCTCCTCCTTCAATATGTTGTCCTTCCCTTTGGCTCAGCAAGCATCTTTGTTTCTTTAATTTAACTCCTGCTGAACCTTCCAAAATTCTTCTTCCCACTAATCTTTGTTGCAAGAATTGCAATGAGGCCTCCTGCTTCCCTTTGAATGCATAGTGTTGGAAGTATTCTTTCTTCCATATCTTCATTGTGGGGTTTCTTTCTTAGGGTTCCCATTTCTAGATGTCATTCTAGCTTATGTTCCCTAACCTCAATGAATAATGCCTTTTAGTTGGCATCACTTATTTAAAATAAACTAAGTTCTATTTGAGTATGGCAGTGAAGGCCTCCAAGATACTCCATCGGGACCCCCTAATTTTCTTGTGAAATATAATAATATTCAAAAGAATGGCTTGCCATAGGAATTCAGATATACAGTGTTGGAAATTTGTTCTTTGTGTTTGTCTGAAATAATGCCATTTGATCTGCTGCTCTTCCTCATATCCAATAGGACAGAAAAAATGTGTTACCTTCTAGACCTGCACTTGCAAATAATCAAGTCTAACAATAAAGATGCAAACATAAAGAAACTTGAAATTCCACCTATTGTCACCTCAGTGGACACTTCTCTCACGTTAGTCCATCTCTCTTATGGAACAAGGGAGATTCCCTGATTATATTATTAAGTATGTCCTCAAAACCTTAAAACAATATCAGACTTATCAATACAAGGGTTTATGATATGCAATAGATCTATCATGGTGAAGTCAAGTAGATTAGTCCCTTATTCTTGGGCTTATAGAGTCAAAACTCTTCAATATCTTGGTGATAATAGAACATATCAACCATCAAACATGCTATGAAAAGCATTGTTCTTAGTTATAAGTCTAGAGAGACAACTAAAATAGTGGAAAATGTGAATATAATTCAAACCTCAACAAGTAACAACAAATGCAAACATATTTTTTCTGAACAAACAGACCCTTACACTCACTAAAATATTCTAATCCATGATAAACACCTAGATGCGACCATAAATATATCCTTAATCATATAGTTCCAAAACTTACACTGGAAAAAGGGAAACACAACCCTAATGACCCAAGACAGACTAAACATTGATAATGTGGAACTGTCAAGTCTACCCATGGAGAAGGATTTATGAATTAAAGCTGATAGTGGATTTTTTACATGCAATGGGCTAGATAATTAAGAAAGGATCCAGAGAAGCTACTTATCACAAGCATAAGGGAAGAGAGTAGTGGAGTACAATATTATTTTATCCAGTAGTTAGTGTTATCATAAAGATAACAAACATTACAATCTCGAAATGCCATGAGTTGTCGTCATTTGCTCATGACCTCATAGAAAATAGAGAAACACAGCCCAACCTCATGACTCAAGACAGACCTAAGTTACCAAGATACAGATATAGATACAAATTCTCCAGAGTTTTCAAAACCTAGGATCTAGATCACAGAAAGAGATAACTCCATTGCACTCGATAGCATATATCTGATAAAAAATGAGAAAAAGCATGATAGCACATCTTAAGGCTATCACAAAACTCATGGCCTCAAAAGATAGTAAGGCATAACTCCCTAAACAAAATCCAATGAGAATCTCTTTCAAGAAACTCATAGCATGTTCTTATAACCTGTGCATACCTCAGGACATGTATCATCTAAATATAAGAAAAAACTACAAAACAAAATTACCATCTGTGCTCATTCAAAATAGATTTCATTGTGTCTATATTCTATGCAACTGGGATAATAACCAAAACTCTACCTACTTCATATAAGCAAAGTGCAGAGTTCGTTTCACTAATTTGACAAGAGTGTGGAGACAATCAAAGATGGAATGGAAATATTAGCTGCTTTACCTAACCACAACATATCAAAGGATAAAATTGAATTCACAAAGGCCTCTGCAAATTACTAAAAGCAACTAGATTCTAGAATGGAAAAGTTTTATAATGAAGGTTATAACTCTGACCTCAAAATTGAGAGGAACCATCATCAGATTAAAGCTACAACATTAGGCTTCAGACTAGTCGCTATATTCTCAAAGATTCGTGCTAGCTGCACTTCTTCAAGACTATGTTGAAAAGAGCCACTACCAAGTCCTGCCATTCTCTCCAAAATAGCCACCGTAGGATCTATTCCAAACATGATTGTATGATATATAATCCTTGGTTCTATTGCATTCAGTTTATCCACAAACTGAAGAGGATCACCCCCATGATTATTTCCACCATCACTCAAAAATATAACCATTGGCTTCTTGACCACATCGCGATGACTGGATCCCCGACCAATTATCTCTTCTTCCAGTTTCATACCAGAAGAGTAATTTATTCCACCTGCTGCAACATATTGAAGAATCCTTTCCACTATATCTTTCTTCATCTCTTGCATTTCTAGAGAAAGTATTGTTGTATTTTCAAATAAAACCATAGATAAAGAATCATCATTAGTAGTTCTACACTGAGTAGTAATGAATCAAAAAATAGCCTCACACACACAGCCCATCCTACAATTGTGTCGAGATATAGATTTGGCCATGGTTGGTTTGATATCAGGACTGGACATTGAAATAGACTTGTCAATAACAAAAACCACATGATGCGATAAGTTCTTGGAATAGTCACAGACTAAAACATGACCATATGCAGTTATGTGACCTATAGAAGATGCCATTGAGGCAGTCCTTTTCACTGGAACATGCTATAATTTATCTGTGTAGTAATACCTTTACGAACTAGCACCAAATTCATTATGCTCTTGTGACCTACAAAGATGGTTACATAGAGCAAACTCCTTGTGATCTTCTTCAATACAGGGATCTTGAAACCGCATTTGCTTCCAGTAAGTCTCATGGGTAAGCTCATCTTTAGGCATATACTCATTGGGGCCATATTTTCTTGTCTCATGCTGAGAGCCATCATAGATATGACTTGTGAAATTATAATTCATAGGATAGTAAATCAAATGAATGTGTCCCCGAACTTGTTCTTTACAATGCATGTTACACATCTCTGCCACACTAGATTCCCCCCAAATATATTTCCTACCCTCGATATCAAATTCTTCCTGATCTAATGCAAAATTAGCAGTCCTCATGTTCCCATGAACTGTATTATGGGAAATAGAATGATTGATGGGTCGTTGCTTTAGAGCAAGAAGAATTTGATGTCTGTGGATCTCTAGCATATGCTTGGATAAACCTAGGAAAACAATATTCTGTGCTAAGTTTAGTAATTTTTTAGGAACTATAGGTTTTATCCAATTATGGAGTGCATTGTTCAAACTTGGATGACTTCAATAATCCCTGGTAATATTTTTTTGTTGCTTCCAAATTGAAGAAGAACCTACTCATTTGATAGCACGGGGCGTTTCTTTTGTAATAGGAAAGATCCATATTTTTGAATAGGAAAAATCCTTACCTTTTGTTTTGTATTGTCACCTTCACTTGTGTACCTCAATATAATCTCTTCTTCAAAGAAAACTAGGTTAGCCTACTTCCCAGTTTTGACAATGATAAACCATGATTCCATCCTAGCGGCTGGATGAAATTTAACCTCTGCACCAGCAAAAAGTAGTTTAGTGCAAAAATAATAAGCAGAAACATGGAACCGCACAACACATATGGGTTGTTATCCAAAATTCACTAATATAACCAGTAAATATTTATTAATTCACAGTAAATCAGTAAACTTACCATGAATTTTGTAAGGAAAGAAGGTGATGTTGACACCAAAGGTGCAGAATTCGTGGCCCGCGAGCCTCCAAGTTATTTCCAATGTTGTTTTATCCATGGCAGCTATGGCAATTAAACAAAGAAATTGTAAACTCTCAACAGTGGTGAATATCCAAACCAATCTCTTCAAGGGGTGTTACCAATAGCCATATCCATAACCCACAAAACCCTCCTATGTTTGGTGCCAACGAACAGGCTATTTAGCCAGAACGAGCAGGTTGAGTAGTCAATGTTTTCCTGTGAATGCTTCTGTCAAACACGGGTTCTTAAATGATGGAATGATGCTTTTTACTCTTTCTATTTTGAGCGCCCGTGTAATGAAATACTGAAAGGTAAGTAGTTCATGGACCCAGTCTCTCAAGGTTAGTTAATAATATGTGTCTACTCCTTCTTAGCAGTTGGTAGGAATGAATCATATCTGGTTGGGCTCGAAATCTATCTCAACCATGCTTGAAACTCAATTGGGATTTTCAGCTATCCACATTGAGGAGTGCCACACCACATACCATTCATGGTCTGAATAACAAAGGAAGGACGTCTGGGCAAGCTATTTTAAAATCCAAATAATAGTATAGATATGCCCCCTTACCATACCAAAGAATTCCCTACCTGGATCGAGGACACAGTTTTTATGTTCACCCTCATTCTAGGGAGAGAAGATGATGTTTCTATGGATGGTGCCATGCTGGCCCTCATTGATTCGTATCATCGGGGCCCTACCCACTCTCTTCGTTATGTTGAAGTAATTGGTGGATGATGGTTCAGGAAAATAGTCCATTGGCCATGAATGCTGAGGTGGGTGGAGATGGCTGATGTCGTAGAGGTGGGTGGAGAGCTATTTGGTACACTAGTTGGAGAGCTACAAATGCAAATAGATATTTTTATTTCTTTATATATATATTTTATTTTTTTATTTTTTTATATAAATTATATGGATTTTTTTGTTATTTTTTTATAATTATTTTATTATATAAACTATATAGATTTTTTTATTGTTATTATTTTATTAAATAAATTATATCTTTTTGTTTTTTTTTTATATTTTTTGTTTTATTTTTATTATTTTATTATACAAATTATGTTAATTGGCTATATATTATATTTTTTTAATAACTATCATAGAAGTTGTTTAGTTTTATAAATGGAGTAGTTTACGAAGTTGACGATTTGGCTTGAAATCCGGTCGTCGTTGCCACTTCTCATCGAAATCATCGACTCCGATTGGTACCCAAATCTAATCAATACTCTTTGGGACGGTGACCGACGACAGTCATAGTTGAGGGCCCTACATCCCCTCAAGAACTAGCCATTTGAATGTGCCTCCTGCACATAGACTTACGAAATGCATCCAATGCATGGCTAAAAAAACACGTCAACTTTGGATTTGTGGGCTGAAGGTATCATTTGACCTATTCTCTAAAATGACATCTACAACAAGTAAACCTTATTGCAAAGTTTAATCACTTCTTCTAATGTTTGCTTGAGTTTTCCTTTCGAGCATGTGAGGAATGTCGATGTGAAAAAACCAGTGACCTTTGCAAATAGTGGCATTCCAAGAGGGTGCTCATGCTTTTCCCAAGCTAAAAGCTCAAAATGCATATGGTTATGAGATCATAGACTGGATATGGTGATAATTCCAAATGTAAAGTGGAAGCAATAACTATGGTAGCATTGAAACCTAGAAAATGCCATAACAACTGATCATTGATTGGAGTCATGAACATGATCGGAGCAGCAAGAACCATACCTTTGAAGCACTCCGACTGGTCACTACGAGATCTTGAAATAGCCTATTGTTTTCAAAAATAGGGTATCGAGTGCAAAAACATGAGAGCGGGGGTCAAATGATACCTTTAGCCCACAGATCCGAAGTTGACGTGTTTTTTTTTCCATGCACTGGATACATTTGGTAAGTCTATGTGGAGGAGGAGCATTCGAATAATTGGTTCTTGAGTGATAGATGTAGGGATATGATGCTTCTAGCTAGGTATCGATATGGTACTAGTTCTAGTGCCTAATTTGTAATTGGTGTGGAAACCTAATATTCCTTTGGAACACACTTAACTAGGTTTGCTAATTCAATGGTGCAGAATGGATAAAGATGGTCAAGAGAAAATTTGTGCAAATTCTTTGTTGGCCCTCTGAATATCGATGTGCATGACACAAATTTTACTAATAGAAGGTAGACAATTTACAAAATTTATACTTCATTGTTAAATATGCATTTTTCCATGACACAATTAAAAATGACTAACATAAATGACTAATTCATTTTTTCTATCTATTCATTTTTTATGTCATGACTAAATTAGTCGTTTATGTTAGTCATTTTTAACTTTGTCACTTATTATCTAGTCATATTTGTTAACTGGTGACTAAATTAGTCGTTATAGTTGGGTCAATCAAAATTGCTCATATTTAGTAGTAAATCACTTGAAAAACCTATGGTGACTAGAATTTTTAGTCACCTAGTAGCTAATTTCTCATTTTGTACTAGTGGCTCACATGATCGACATCGACCAACGACCCCGAAGGTCAAATCATGCCTTCATGACTACGGTCAAAACGAGCGCCAAAATCAAATGACCATTAAGGCAAACCCCAGAGACCACACTGGACCATCACTTCCACCATTAATACATCCATCGACAGAAACGTCACTTGCTCCACCTATAAATACTGAACCAAAACATGCTCATTTACAGTATTTTGAAGAGATAGAGCAATTCAACAAGCAGAAAATTGAGAACCTAGAACCTAAGAGAAAAATTGACCTAGAAATTGACAAAATGGCACCAAAACAAACCAGAACCATAGCAAAGACAAAGGAACTACAATCTACTGAAACCCCATTAATGAGGAGGTTAAGAAACTTAAATAATGCCAAGGTAAAAGCAACCTCATGGGCAAAAACATGGGCCGAAATCAAGGAATGGGACTATGTCAACAAGAAACCGATACAAGCACCAGAGAAGGTAAACCACAGCTCCATCATGAACTACATGAACACAACATTCATGGAAATTTTTGGATCACTTTTGGAGGAACAAAAGAAATGGCAATAAAATTTATTATCTGCAGTACCACAATGGGAAATTCTACTTCAACAGACCAGTTGATATCTCTGGCGAAGTCATATATAAACTGACTGGTCTATCCATCCAAGGTGACCCATTCCCTGTCAGCATAAGAGAGGGGCCAGTAGAATGATTAATTGGAATGCCATCAGGGAAGAATTAAAAAGGGCTAATGATTAGCCAGATACAAGCCCGAACACCACAAATCATGGCCAAAATCATAGCAACAGGACTCACACCTCTAGGTCGAGGAAGAAACCTAAAGCTAGATATGCTAGAGGTAGGAGTCAGGAAAAGTATACAGATGGGCTCAGTATGTCGCCGACATGCTCGAAACTATCTGTGATAAATGCCAGGAGTCGGGCAGGATTATAAGGTTCTTGTCTTTGATAATCTGGATAATGATGTACTACTTGTGCCCAGTCAGGGACAAGCAATTCCAAGAACCAACAAAATTCCACATGTGGAGGTTCAAGCCATTTGTGCAGATTGGAACATTAAAAGAACTAGAAAATGGAAAAGTATTTTTGGAAAATTGGTTCCAACAACTGAAAGTTTAGACGGGTAGATGGAGGGTGCCTCAAAACATCTGACGAAGTTTGCCAAAAATAGCACACATCCAACTTAAAATTTACCACACCGTGGTTTGGTATATGTAGGGTGCAAAATCAAAAGCAAAGACTCTTGACTATTATCCAACAATCAATGAGATCTTTTGCGATCTAGCTTGACAATTCAGCACAAAGTTGCCAATACCAGCAAAAGCCAAGGAAGTAAACCTACCAATCGAAGAACCATTAATAGACTGGGAGAAGGAAGAATACTATGAACTCTGACTGCACATCAGCCCCTTTGTGTCAGAGGAAACACCAGCAGAGGACACCAATCGACTACAAATAACAATCATACCACCAACGGCCCAAAGGGGAAGTACACAGATATAGCAGCAGGTAACCAATCCAGCTGAGAAAAGTGTCAGCCCAGCTCAACAACAGGAGGGAGGGCAAGAATTATAGGAAGACATTGAGTGCGACAATCTTGAATATGCCATAGCCAAAGACAAAATAAAAAAAGCTATAAAAAGAAATAGCAGCAACAAGAAAAAAGGAAACTGAGACAAAAGGGAAGGGGAAGCACAAGCTGATCCTTTCAGAATCAGAAGATGAAGATGAATTATTAGCTACCATTGTTGACATCATAGAATATGTTGTAGCGAAAAAAGTTCCAGTCGAGACCCAGTTCAAACAATTTGTCGAAGCAAGAGCACAACAAGGTCAGTCGAAAAAGGTAAAAGGTACAAACACCTCAACAGCTAAACATATTGTTGATTTAGTGTTTTCACCTCCTCCCACATCTCTGACCGAGATCACATAGGAATAAATTCCACAACTACCCTCCATAAGCCCAGTCGACATATGCAAAAATTCTATGTTGAAAACCCTAAAAGAGAGGTTTGACCAAGACAGATATTTCCAGGCATACATTGAAAAATTGCCTGAACTACTCACCTCTATCCATAAGATCACCACCAAATGTCCTATGATCAAAGATAGTGCATCAAGACAGCTCATTCCCCCACAACCTAGATAAATACCCCAGAAACCTAGATTTGTGGGAATTATAAATTCAACATTGGTGAGGAACCCAGATAAGACATCCCAAGTCATCACAAGTCGAAGCTTGTCCTTTATCCCTATTGACATCCCACACCCTGCACTAGCCAATGAACTAGGAAGAGATGTGGAAGAAGAGAACCTAGAAGAAATCAACCAGGTAATTTAAAATCTATTCTCTGACGTCCCAGAGGATTCACCACCACAAGTCGAGGAACTGCCACCGACTTACCATATCCCTACCACACCAATTACACCCAACCATTCACCGTCACCACCACCACTTCCCAATCCAGAACTTGCACCTGAACCATTTCCGCCTAAACCACCTTTACCTGAACCATCTGCACCTGAAACATCTGTATCTGAAACCTCTACACAAAATGCCCTAGATACACATCAAGCTATAGAGATCAGCCAAGAAACCCAACCAGAAGTCCCATTGACTATTGCAGACGAGGAACCAAACAACCAACTACCAGAAAATCAACCACAAGAAATTCTAACCCTTGCAGATGCACAGCCACAACAACAAGCATAACAACATAAACAAAAAATGAAAAGAGACAAAAATCAAAAGGACCACCAAAAAGAGTCACAGTCAATAATGGTCCACATTAGACAACTTGGGTCGACCATAGTAGTCAACGCAACAAAGCTGAAGGATGGAGAGTTGGGACAACTCTTAGTAACTCTAGCCACTGAAGCAAAAACAAGAAGCCATATCATATGCAAGGAGCTCGATGAAACTGAGAAGGATCAAGTTGAATTCATGTTAAAATGCAGAAATCTAACACAATATGTAATACCAGGACTGATGGAAGTCAACACCGACAAGCCACTTGAAAAATCATATCAACTGTTTGAGAGTGTGGTGTTGACCCTACAAATACACATGCAAAATACAAAGGAAGAGCAAAAATAAGAGACATCTAGATTACTGATGCAGCAGTATACAGCCTTCTCAAAAGCTTACAAAGTGTTAAAAGATCACATGGAAGAGTCTGTAATTATAGAAGGGGAACTCCGAGACTGGCCTACTTATTATAGGAAAGTCTTTCAGTAGACCCGATAGACAACAACAAATTCAAGCATTGGAAAAGAGAAAGAGCACTGAAGAAGCACTAAGAAGCAAAATACAAGATCAAATCATGCTGGAGACAACCAAACTGCAAAGACTCGAGAGACAAGCACACCAGTGCATGTAGCAGGCACTCCAAAGATTAGAGAAATTAGACACCATCTGCCCGCAGATGAAAAGGATTTTGGAGACAGCAGAAGAAAAAGACAAATTCATGGGACCCAACATGGAAAAAATAGTAAACCTTTCCATTCAGGAGAAGATGTCGACGTTATCAAGCATTACCACACTAACCATCGACATCCATAAAGTACTTCAAAGTTGGATAGAATTCCAACATTAACTGGCCATCACAGTAGAAGCAATCATCGAAGTATGTGTACAGAAGCATCCAACCATCCAACTGCATAGCCCATGAAAGACAAATAAGAAAATAACTACCTCAGACAGTACATAGTTTTGAGTACCTCCTCTATTTCTTCGGGATGAAGAAATATTTTGTTCCTGGGGAAGATGTTGGAGGAGCTAGTCGGTAAGCTGACTAAGTCAATTAGCTAACTAATTAGAGATTAGGTCGGCCACATAAGGTCATGTCGGTTGACCGAACCGACAAGTAGTTATATGTAACTGTTTGTAAATTATCATATATATTAGGCTATTGAGCCAGATGAGAACCCGGTTCAGTTCTACCTCTATGTTCTTGTCTTTTGTATCTGTTATGTATGTATGCTTTAATGTGTATTATTTGTAACCCTCTGTGATCTACGATATTACAACAATTTTCTTTTGCATACATCGATTGTACTCTACTTGCAATAGTTCTTAATTTAGGCATTAAAAACAATCTTTTTTTCTAAACAAATGGGATATATTTATATTTGTAAAATTTTAAAGTTACATCCAATCCTCTATGTAGTCTTCATTATGTGAGTCAGTGTATGAGTATGTAAGATTTCAACATTAGATGTAATGTGGAAACAAGACTGCAACCTTATTATCTTTTGTAGCATTCATGATGACACATTTAGGTAAAGAATGAGAGCATTTTTTCCTTAAAGGCCAAATTTTAACCAAATATGTGAATTGAATAGATATTTCCCCTCCTACATAGTAGTGACCTTAATATCATTTGTAAACATTTATTAGTCTAGTTCCCCACTTGTAGGATTTTTATGATTAAAAATTTTAGTAGAGAGACGTCTTTTCAAGTTTTCATTATCTAAAGTGATGATACAGTCATATAGAATATTGTGTTGTCATATACACAATAATATATTTCATTTTTGTCTTATTTCATTCCCCTACATAAGATTGTCATTCCAATAAAACCTGTCATTCATCCTCTCAATTTTTCCTTTGTTGGAAACCTAGCATATATTTCTACGGAAAAAGAGTGTGTAAAAGTTTTTGTTTCCTTGAAAGCATGAGAACAACTTTGTAATATGGACCTTTCACTACATTGCAAAGAATTGTTCCGATGTCACTTGACAATTTCAATATCGAAGTCAATTTTTAAATTAGTTTTTGTTATTTATGGCTATGTCTTAGATGGCTTGAACTTAATGTAAATACAAAAGTGTGGGTGGATGATGTAGGGTTGAACTGTATATCTTTTATTTGAATATTTGAAATGTTGATACATTAATATTTACAATTGATTTTATTTCTCTTCTTCCATAATGTTTTTTGTATTCCTTTTCAAAATCATTTTTTATAAATAAGTCTTCCGGGACTAGGGAACTGACCCTTTCCATATCTCCCAAACAAATATGACATTGTCTAGTATGAACTGGCCTTTGATGATGCTTGTTTGTTTAGGTCTAATAATATTAAGTAGGATGTACCTTAGTTGCAATGCAAGTTCTTTCTAATATATTGAACAAAATGTTTGTTGAGATAGGTCATCAACTGGTGATCAGTTTATGACATCCATACTTGGGAATAGATTGAACAAGAAATATTTTGATATACTTACCCTACGATTATTCAAGGACAATTTCCTTGTACAATAAATGAATATCAACCCTAGAAAAGTTTCATGTGCACTTACAAATCTTATACAGATGCCTATCAATCCTGGGAGACTTATCATCTATCATTTCCATCTAGTTTGTAGCTAGTTGGTCCAATATCAAACTTCAATCAAATAATATTTCATGATCATCAATATAAATTTATAGGGCCACCCAACAATTCCCCATTGACCTCTATCTTTGTATCTATCCTTTTTTTTATATCTAGGTTTTAGTCATACCTTTCTTTTGCATTTTTCTTTGCAATATTCTAGAGGTGCAAAACATCATAGCTATGTCCACAAATTTAATGTTTTTAGGTTCATAATGCATGAAAAAATGAATGTTTTAGGTTTTTTTTATTAATTTAAATATGATCGTCGGTTGTCCAACATCTAAGGAGTGGAAGCTATTGTTGTATAGCATTCCAATCTGATGACACAGCCACACTTCTGACATCTATCTATCGTCGGACTTCTGACTCCTCCAATAGATATCCAACGACAATTTTGTAGAACCGACGGCTAACATATAATGAAGATGAGGGGTCCTCTGTCCCATATTCAACAACAAATGGGTATAATACTTGCCTTATTTAATATTATATTATGTCTAAAAAAGCGACGAAAGGATTCAGAACAGGGTCGAAAAACCAACAACCAGGGCCATCGAAAAATTGACAAAATATTGATATAATACTTCTCCAATATAGGATGAAGCTCTGTCGAAATGTCAATGGGGTTCGTGAAGGTGTCGAATAACCGACGAATTCCCACCAATAAAAAAAGCAAATGTTGTTGTTGAAAAATAGACACGTGTTTGTCAAATGTCAGACATTACATCTGTTGGATTTCAGGCTAAAATTTTTTTGTGGTAAGTCGTCCTAGTTAAGTTTGTTGTGGCCGACTTAGTTAGTGAAAAATTCAAGTGGAAGATAAAGTATAAATAGGAGTGATGTGATCCTCATTTGGACACACAAAAAAACTTGTGTAATTCCAATAGGATATA
>LPNX011077622.1:39812-55123 GCA_001517045.1 Pseudotsuga menziesii | reverse complement strand
AAGGTGTTGCTATCTGTCAACTTGGATAACCAATCGAAAAGCTCGTTTCCGTAGGTGACAAAAAATATAGCGTGTATGTCTAAAGCGATGTGCTTCTCTATCCAGGCCTCTGTGCTTAGTTTCGGACTTCTGTTCTCTTTCTTGGCGAACTCCGTTAAGTCTGAATCCAGCCACTGGTGAAATTCTTCTCGCATAGGATGCCAACAGAACATGGACTCCCAGTCGTTTAAACCGGCAACGGAACCATTTGTTGATTGCATGGGCAGACCCGGGTTTACTATAATTAATCAACAACACCCCAAACTCACTGGCCCTTTCGGCAACAGACCGCAAAGCGATCTGAAGTCTCACCCGAAGTGAATCTAATGGGTTGGCCAAGACTCAAGTGTCTTGGACCAGGTTCTGGACATCCTACTTCTTTCCTTTTCCTTCTATGCGCCACTAGGCCGACTAGCTCTGTGCGTCGCACGTCCCCGTCTACTTCGCAGCGCTTTCTCCCAAGCGATGCTCACCCTGCTCCAGTTGCTCGGATTCCTCTCACGTCGCACAACTTCCACTTACTCGTAGCTTTCCGCTCCTTACTGCACCTCTGCGCACCGCAGAACACCCAACCTCTCCTCAACGCTAAGCCCTCAGCTCGCAGTATCTCGCATCGCAGCTCCTCTGCCGATGCGATATCGCTTCTCTGCGATATCTTACCACTGCGACTGTACGCTCCTAACGTTGATTGCGCCGGTGTGCGACACTCTACTTCTCAGGAGTCTATTATGAGTAACTGGTAATTAGTGACAGACGTGAAATAGTCCTTAAACAACCTACTGCAATACTTCGACTTATCCTTAGCCTTTTGCAATATTATGAACGAAACAATACATACATTCATCTACTGCCACTATCATTACATGCATAATAACTAGTAACAATAAGCAAATACAATCACATCCATTCAACACATAACACGCAGATTTAACGTGGTTCACCCCCAGGCTGGGAGCTACATCCACCAAACTGTGCTTCTATTATATGTCTTGAGGGAAGTTAGCACAGTTTGTTGCACTACCCTTGCAGCGCAAAGTCTCTCCTAGATCTCTGATATTCTCTCTATATCTCTTCCCTCTCTGTTCTCTCTGCAAATGATTACATACAGAATCAAATGACTCACAGACGACTATGTGTCTGGATCGTTACAACGCAGTCTGTCTGACTGATTTCTGAATCTATAAGACTATCAACTTGATCAACTATCTACTGATTGATTAGCTACCCAACCAACCCTTTACAATACAAAAATGCAAGCTTTTATAGGCAGCCCGAAGGTCATGCCATTACAACACCGTGGGCCTGTCCCAACAGTAAACCCATACCCTAAACAGTGACAGTCGGTCCTCTCTGTCCTTGAGGTAGCCGCTTCCCGTCACACTGCAGCTCTCTGCAGTCTTCCATGCTTCCCGGTACTGACCATGGGTACTATGCACCGCTTCTCTTTATGTCCTTCGCCTTCAATGCTTGAGCCTCGTTGCTCCTTCTTCTTTATGAGGGTCGCTGAGCCCTCCTGTCTTCCGTCGCTGCCTTCAATGCAGTGGTTGAGCTTTCTTCTCTCGGCCGCTCTGGTACCGTTGCCTCCTTGACTTTTCTATCCCAAAAGTCATGGTTTCCGGCTCTGCTCTCCAGCTGGAAACGTGCTACGCCGTCGTAGCTTTGCCCGTCCTTTTTCCGCTAAACTTCTCTCTCTCCGCCAAAATTAGCAGCCTCTTCTGTAGCTGCGGGGTCCTGCTCCAACACGAGACAACATAGGCTCATTGGTGATCGTGGGTTCTATGGGCTACAGACCGGCGAGATAAAGCCAAGCAACTCTGCGGTGTCGGTGAGGCGACGGGAAAGGCTTCCGATTGATCAACTGAAAATCATTTCGATAGTGCAACAATGGGAAGTCATCGACGGTCGGGAGAGATAAGAACTACAGATCGGTGAATTTAGTTAGTTTCACCTTCGAAACTGCGACAACATCCATGAAGAAGGTCCTGATGCACTAGCCATCACAACTACCGATCACCGACGAGCTAATGATGGAGAATGGTATCGTATAAATTCAGAGCACCGATGAGCTAAACGAAAATATCCTCCGATCGGCGACAGTGCAGTAAGGCTATAAACTACGAAAACAGTGGGACTTGGAGCACCGAAGCTGCGGCAAGAATTTAGACTTGAGGCGTCGAGAAAACAGAAGACAAAGCTTCTGATCGGTGACAAAGTAAAAATCAGGCAAGAGAAACAAGGAAAATCACTTCAGTTGAATATCGATACACTATCTGTTGGCAGCAATTCCATAGTGTACCAGTAGTGGTGTTTGGCAGCTACTACTTCAGTCACTAAAAGATGGCTCAGTGAACTAGATATTCATAGTAGATGAACAAACAGTTAGCAAGGGTTTGAAGCCCTAATCTGGAAAAACTATTACTTTCAATTATTTTGTGTAAATAGATCGAATTTTCAGGATCTATAATTTTTATAAGAGGCTATAAAGCCCATGATTTTTTGATTAATAAAGGTTCAACTACAGGGATTTATGAGCTTGTTCCATTATCAAGCATCTCATCTAGTTTATTCTAAGTATAAGCTCTTTTGTTGTGATTTGTTCAGCCATCTCTTTCTTTATTGTGTTTATTACCTGAATGTGCATTTAGGTAATTTTTAGATTTATTAAAGGGCCGATAACTGTCATCCTATTGGTTATTTAGTGATGTTTGATTTATAAACACCATCCTCAGCAAGATTTAGCCATTTATATGCATGTGTTATGTGTGTAAGTCTACTATCCTGGTGAGTTCTCCATCCCTGCACCTTTTTGTCAAACTACTGAAAAAGTTGTAACTAAAAGCCTTGTGATTGAGTGAGCTTAATGCATGTCTTGAGAGTGAGAGGCTATATAGGTCATCCATCTTGATCCAATTCATAAAACCCAAAAACATTTTAAGTTACCAGGAATCCTCGAGCTACAACCTAAAGGAGTTTCCTGGAGTGATAACAAAGTGGCACCATTGCCGGGGAGAGGATATTGAACCTCAGCTTCCCTGGGATACGACATAGATCCATGCTTTGATGATAGACAAGGCTTGGACATTATTACGGTTGTAATCATCTATCTAGAGACTCCATTGATATAAGGTGGCTTCAAGAAGACAAAGTACCAAAGCAAACCCAAAGGGGCCACCAGCAACACCCGTTTCAGATCTAGAATAAATCTTGAGGAAAGCTAGGCCTTTACTAAGACAGACCAGCAGTGTTGCACAAAATGCTACATCAGGTATTTCAAGAAATATTTTTGCTGATATTTCTTCTGCTGAAAATTTTAATTCCCATAAATTTTTAGATACATCAGGAAAATCTAGGGCTTGGGCATCTTCAAGCACTGCTGCTTGTGAATATCCAATCCCTAGTGACTCCACTGGGATAAGTATACCATCGCCTTCTTAGCAAATATTTTCATTAGTGTCACCTTCCACATCCCTATCCATACCTATTTCCAATATGGCTACCCCTCAATTGACTAACATGGAAAGGATCCTGGTAGCTAGGTATGTGCCCCTAATTTTTCCAAATCCTCTCGTAGCCATGCCTACTGGGGATTACCTCAAGTATATGCCTAAGTTTACAGGAGAAGGGGATTTCACTGCTGAAGAACATCTAGAGGTTTTTTATAGATATGCTAAAAATATAAATATAGAACAAGAAGACGTATGGACCAGAGTCTCTGTGCAAAGCCTAGATGGCCAGGCTAGAAAGTGGTTTAAGGAATTGCCTGCTGGTTCAGTGGCAGGCATAGAGGCCCTAGATGATGTTTTCCTAAAGCATTGGGGAGAGAGGAGAGACCACCTCTACTACATCATAGAGTTCAGCAACCTGAAAAGAGAAAATGATGAGTCTGTCTCCAACTTTACCAAAATATTCAACAACATGTACAGCAATATCCCTACTAAAATTAAGCCCACTGGTACCTCAGCTATGATAAGTTATGCGAATGCTTTTGACTCTGACTTCTGCCTACTTCTCAGAGAAAGGAGGTCTGCCTCCTTATCACTTATGCAGGATGCTGCCTTAGAGGTAGAGTCAAACATTTTGGCATATTAGAAGGTCAAAGGGAAGGTAGATAGGAGAAAGCATCCAGCAAACTATGGTGGAGCTTCAGCATCAAAGAACAAGATTGAAAAAATGACCAAACTTTGAGATTACCTGACTGCTGAAATGTCTAAATTGAAGTACCAAGGACATCTATCGGTGAGGAGTAAAGGGCTAAGTGACTTTGCTCCTCGAAACCCAAATTTTGTTCCTTATAGAAGAGGAAACACCCCTGTTCAGATTCTCAGAAGGGAGAGAAATCAAGGGGAAGACCTGAGGATAAGAGCTCCATTTCAAAACGTTGTATTAGAAGAAGAGCCGGAATTCATTGAAGATGAAGGAGAAGCTGAAGACAATATCCACTGCATGGAGGATGAGGTGGACTATTCTTTTTTGACCCAGGAAGAATATGAAGAAGCCCTGATTGATGAGCAGATCACTGAAGAGGCTGTCTATCAGGATGATAGTTAGGAAGGTTACCAACTGAGGTCTAGGTTGGTTGCTCCCCTCAAGAAGAAAGCTGCACTTGTCAAGCAGCTTTCTGCACCTACTAGAAAAGCCATTGTTTTACCAAAGAAAGTGGTTGTTTCATCCAAAACATTGCTTAAACCAGCACCTTCAGCCACACCTAGTCAAGTCCAACTCAAACCTACAGCTCATGAGTTAAAGTTTCTAGATAAGTTGCATTATGCTTTCAACCTTGAGTCTGAAATTCAAAAATTGAAAATCCCTTTCCCTCTAATTGAGTTGATGAAGAATTATGCATTTAAAACCTCCATTCTGAATTCCCTTTAGCCCAAGGTGCACAGCGACACTGACTTCATGAACCTACAAGATGACAATCCTGTTGTAACCCTGGGCCCCATGATCAAATACCTAAAGGACTCTTGCCCACCATTCTATATATCCTTGAACATCCATGATAAAATCCTCCATAATTGTTTGCTGGATTCAGGATCCTCTCATAACTTAATGCCAAGGGTTGTGATGGATGAGATCGGCCTCAAAATTACCAATCCCTACCATGATTTATTCTCCTTTGACTCTAGGAAGGTCAAGTGCTTGGGCCTCATCAAAGACCTTGTTGTAAACTTAACTCAGCTGCCTTCAAAAAGCGTAATGATGGACATCGTAGTGGCTGATATTCCTCCAAAATTTGACCTTTTGCTGTCTCAGTCATGGAGAAAAATATTGGGTGGCACCCTTCAGATGGATCTCATGCATGCCACCATTCCCATGTTTGGAGGGGAGACTAAGAGACTATACAGGGAAAATCATAAGCGAGGAGAGTCGCTCAGTAAAACACCCGATCTACGCTGTAGACATCGATTTCAGATCCTGCATTTTGCAAATAGATGATAATCAGCAGACATCAGTTCAGCTCACTAAGCCCATGCGTCTATAGCCCAAAGAAGTCACAACAATGATCTATACCATGTATTTTGATGGGGCAAGTGCTCAAAACTCACTAGGCTCAAGGGTCGCGTTGATCTCCCCATCTAAGGAGAACATTCATCTATCGTATAAGCTCGATTTCAAAACCATGAACAACATAGCAGAATATGAAGCCTTGCTTCTGGGAGTTAAAGCAGCCAATGAGATGGGGATCATGTGCATGAATATTTTTGGGGATGCAGACCTCATCATACAGTAGGTCAACAACACTTTTCAGATGAAAAATATCAGACTGAAGGCCTACAAGGACGACGTATGGAAACTCAGAGACTCATTTATGTTTTTTGAACTGTCATATACCCCTAGAGATTTGAATCACCTGGATGATTTCCTAGCTATCTCTACAAGTCTTTTTGTTCCTCCTTTACCCCCTAGGCTCAGCTATGATGTTCAGGTCAAGTACAGACCCTCTCTGCCAGACAATGTAAAATTTTGGAGGGTGTTTGAAAATGATGCGGAGCTAAGTAAATTCCTTCAATTAGTGGATGAATTCTTTGACATACACATAGACCAGGAAAACCTTAACCTTGAGGAATCCAAGCAGCTCAAGCTAAAAGATAAAGTGACTGAGCATGATATTGTCCAATTGACCAGCAACCACATACCCCGAGGTCTAGTACCACTGGAAGAACTATTTGATCACAATGACATCCCTTTCAATCTTGCCAAAAGGGAGCTAGATCCTGCTATCCAAGAGCACAACATAGGCATACAGAGCCATCCAAAACTGATAAATCTATCCACTGGGTTGACTACAGAACAAAAATCTGAATATTGCAACTTGACAGAAGATTTTGCTGATGTCTTTGCATGGAAATATAGTGACCTAAAAACATATGACACCAACATCATCCAGCATAGAATTCCTTTGGAGAAGGACACCATTCCTTTCAAACAGAAACTGAGACCCATCATCCCTCTTCTATTACTAGTGATTGAGAAAGAGATCCACAAACTCCTCAAAGCCAAGATCATAATCCCCATTAGGTATTCCAAGTGGATTGCAAATCTAGTAGTGGTGAGAAAGAAAAAAGGAGAAATCAGGTTGTGTGTGGATTTTAGAAACCTAAACAAGTGTTCCAAAAAAGACAACTATCCACTGCCCAAGATGGAGCATTTGCTGCAAAGAGTCTCAGGGGCCAGGGTCATGTCCTTCCTTGATGGCTTCTCTGGATACAACCAAGTTGGTGTGCTCTCAGATGACCAAGAGAAGACTTCCTTTACCACTCCCTGGGGCACCTTCATATATGCTAAAATGCCATTTGGGCTAATGAATGATGGGGATACTTTTCATAGGGATATGGATCTAGATTTTGTAGGGATAAAAGATAAATTTGTGCTGATATATTTGGATGACTTAGTAGTTTACTCTCATAGCCATCATGATCACTTGCTACATTTAAGGAAGGTATTTCTAAAGTGTAGAAGGTATGGAATATCACTGAACCCCAATAAGTCCCAGTTTTCACTCAATGAAGGAAAGATCCTAGGCCACATAGTCTCAGCTGAAGGTGTAAAGATCGATCCAGTAAGAGTGAAGGAAATTCAGCAGCTATCAATACCAAGGTCAAAAAGAGACATTCAGTCCTTCTTAGGCAATATAAAATTTGTTAGGAGATTCATTCCAAATTTCTTCGAGCTGGTAAAGCAGATAACAGTCATGCTAAAAAGGGATGCAGAAATCAAGTGGACCGACCAGACAAGAAATTATTTTGAAGACATTAAGAAAGCCATCATGGAGGCCCCAACCCTGATTAGTCCTAACTACACCAAGGGTTTTTACATTTTCTCTTTTGCATCTTATGACACAATGGCAGCTATACTATTACAAAAGAATGATGAAGGTCTTGATCATCCAATTGCTTTATTCAGCGGGACCCTCAGAGATCCTAAGCTGAAGTAAAGTGTATGAAGGTATGGAATATCACTGAACCCCAATAAGTCCCAGTTTTCACTTAATGAAGGAAAGATCCTAGGCCACAGAGTCTCAGCTGAAGGTGTAAAGATCGATCCAGTAAGAGTGAAGGAAATTCAGCAGCTATCAATACCAAGGTCAAAAAGAGACATTCAGTCCTTCTTAGGCAATATAAAATTTGTTAGGAGATTCATTCCAAATTTCTCCGAGCTGGTAAAGCAGATAACAGTCATGCTAAAAAGGGATGCAGAAATCAAGTGGACCGACCAGACAAGAAATTATTTTGAAGACATTAAGAAAGCCATCACGGAGGCCCCAACCCTGATTAGTCCTAACTACACCAAGGGTTTTTACATTTTCTCTTTTGCATCTTATGACACAATGGCAGCTATACTATCACAAAAGAATGATGAAGGTCTTGATCATCCAATTGCTTTATTCAGCAGGACCCTAAGAGATGCTAAGCTGAAGTATGACCCAACTGAGAAGTAGGCTTATGCTCTAATAACATATTTGAAGAACTTTAGAATATACATTCTCCATGCAAAGGTCATTGCATATGTCCCTTCAACTACTGTGAAGGATGTTTTGACTCAGCCTGACATTGATGGGAAGAGAGCTAAGTGGATTTCCAAACTCATTGAGTTTGATGTAGAGGTGAAACCCACCAAGTTGGTAAAAGGATTAGGTCTGGCCAAACTCATGGCCAAAGAAAACTGTGAACTGTTGGGAATGAATTTCACATACGTCAGGTCAGCAAAGGTGCAGACTATGGTGGCAGCTAAAACAGAGGAAAATCAAGATCAGAATAACAGTCCAGCAATAGCTGAAAACATATCTTCAAGTGAGTGGTACTTAGGTATCATTCAATTTTCGCTAAAATTAGAAGTTTCTCCTAATCTTACTCCTAACCAAGCATGAGCTCTTAAATTGAAATCTGTTTAGTTTTGTATAATTGACAAACTGTTGTACTGGAAGGATTAGTCTGGGATTTTGTTAAGGTGTCTAGATAAAGAGGAAGCAGAACAGGTCATGCATCACTTTCATTCCAGTACATGTGGAGGCCACCACTACTGGAAAAACACAGCCCACAAGATATTAAAAGCAGGGTACTATTGGCCAGTCCTTTTTGCTGATGTATGCACTTTTGTAAGGGCTTGTGACCAATGTCAAAGATTTGAAGGGAAGCAACAGCTCAAATCCTTGCCCCTTAGGCCTGTTACAGTGAATGGGCCTTTCCAGCAATGGGGTCTAGATTTCATAGGTGAAATAAATCCATCTTCTAGTGGACAGCATAAATGGATCTTAGTAGCCACTGACTACTTTACCAAATGGATAGAAGTAATACCCACCAGAAATGCCACTCACCAAGTCATCATGAGATTTTTATATGAGAACATCTTTAGCAGGTTTGGTTGCCTAGTAAGGTTAGTGACTGATAATGCACCAGCTTTTAAGGATGGAGCATTAGTTAAAATGTGTGAATCAATGGGTATCCAACTGGTGCACTCCACATCCTATTACCCACAAGGCAATGGCCTAGTTGAGTCATCCAACAAAAGCTTAGTTCGGATCATTAGGAAATTGATAGAGACAAATTAGAAAAGCTAGCATTCAAAGCTTAAGTTTGCCTTATGGGATGATAGGGTGACAGATAAAAGATCCATAGGGACTTCTCCATTCAAACTATTTTATGGCACTAAGGCCATCTTTCCTATCCAACTCACCCTTCCAATGGCAAATTTCTTTCAGGAAGAGGAAGATGAACCAAATGATATGATGAGAAGGATGATGGAGTTGGTGGAGTTACAATATATCAGGGAGCAAGTTGCAAGAAAATAAAAGGCTCATCAACAGAGGATAAAGGGCATGTTTGACAAAAGAGCGAAGGAGGACAACTTCCAAGTTGGGGACTGGTTCCTCAAGTGGGATGCTGTTAGACAAGACAAGGGGAAACATGGAAAATTTGACTCTTTATGGATTGGCCCTTTTGTTATAGACTAGTTATATAATAATAACACCTTCAAATTGCAGAATCTGGAAGGTGAAGAGGTATTCGATGGCCCAATAAATGGGCGGTTCCTAAAACTCTATTTTATTTGAGGCTCTAAGGCCTTATGATTGTAAATTAGTAGATTGTAGGTTGTTTTTTCTTTCAGAATAAGACTCCATTCCCAATGGAACAATAAAGAATAGTGTTAAGCTACTTAGTTTCTTTTAGGGAAAGGCATTTTGGTCTGGGGTTCTTGGGGCCTCACAGGGAGGTTCCCATCCCTGAGTACGAGCCAGATGTTATCTCTCAAATAAAATAAATTTATTTTTGATAGTATGAAGAATTTAAATAATGCAATGAAGGATATGAAGATCACTAACAGTTTTGAAGACCTCTATTTTTTATACAAATTTCACGAAGTTGTGGTTTCGATGGATTGGGAGAGGATTAGAACATCTCATTAGCCACCGAAATATCGAAGATAAATAGCAGGTGGAAGACCCCTTTGGTAGATAGGCATATTTCTTAAACTGTTTACACCATCGGAACATTTTTCAAACATCAATCGAAAGCTGTGAAGACTTAGATTGGTGAACTAGTTCTCAAAGGCACCGCAACGGCAGAGGAAATACAGACTAGGAGTTCCGATGGAGAGAGGTTTTGAGTTTCGATCACAGATGAAATCGGTTTGGGACTCAAAAACTTTAACAAATCAGTGAGTTAGTTCTCAAAGGCACCACAACAGTGGAGAATATAGTGACTAAGCATTTTGATTCAGAATTCCAATGACCTCTGACAACGATGAAATCAGATCAAAAGAACTAAGGATTAAGAAGCGGCGAGGTAAAGCTGAAAGGTGCCAAAATGTTGGTGATATGAAAAGGTAAAATACTGCCAAAGTCAAGTAATAGAAGTCGAAAATTGAAAAGACTAAACTGTCGGCCAAATAGTTCATTGAGGAGCTGCAACGGTGAAAGAGAAACTTACTTCAGGTTCTAAAATAATACAGACTCATCGGCGTCAGAACTTTAAAGGACTAACGATCGGCGAGCTAGTTCCCTAGGAAGCCGCAATGGTGGGAAGCAAACTGACTACAGCTTTCGATACATTCTGATAGTGCAATAATAAAATATCATCGGTGATCAAAAGACATACAGACTAACTGTCAGTGAGTTAGTCTACTAAAAAGCTGCAACAGCAAAAAAAGAATAGACTAAAGCCTCCATGATTAGATGAAAATTTTGGCAATTGAAGGGACAAAAGACTAAGTAGCGATGAGTTAAAGCTGAAGATTTCCGCAGTGTTGGCATTGGAACTTGGAATCACTAATCGTTGACACAATAGGCCATAAGGGTGCCGAAATGGGGGGAAACCAATATACTATGGGTTCCGAGACAACACAGGCTCATCAGTGATCGTGGGTTCTACGGGCTACAGACTGGCGAGATAAAGCCAAGAAACTCCGCGGGTTCAGTGAGGCAATGAGCAAGGCTTCTGATTGATCAACCAAAAATCATTCTGATAGCGCAACAATGGGAAGTTATCGGCGGTCGGGAGAGCTGAGAACTATAGATCAGTGAATTTAGTTAGTTTCACCTCCGAAACTATGGTAGTGTCCATGAAGAAGGTCCCAATGCACTAGTCATCAAAGCTCCCGATCGCTGACGAGCTAATGATGGAGAATGGTATCATATAAATTCAGAGCGCCGATGAGCTAAACAAAAAAACCCTCCGATCTGCGATGAGGCAGTAAGGCTATAAACTATGAAAACAGTGGGACTTGGAGTGTCGAAGCTCATGTGGAAAGCATTCAAACTTGAGGCATCGAGAAAATAGAAGACAAAGCTTCCGATCAGTGACAAAGTAAAAATCGGGTGAGAGAAATAAGGAAAAGCACTTGAATTGAACGCCGATACACTATCTGTTGGTGGCAATTCCATAGCATACCAGCAGTGGTGGTTTTCAGCTACTACTTCAGTCACCAAAAGATTGCTCAGTGAACTAGATCTTCACAGTAGATGAAAAAATAGTTAGCAAGGGTTTGAAGCCCTAATCTGGAAAAACTATTACTTTCAATTGTTTTTTTGTGTAAACAGATCGAATTTTCAGGATCTGTAATTTTTGTAAGAGGCTATAAAGCCCATGATTTTTTGATTAATAAAGGTTCAACTCCAGGGATTTATGAGCCTGTTTCATTATCAAGCATCTCATCTGGTTTATTCTAAGTATAAGCTCTTTTGTTGTGATTTGTTCATCCATCTCTTTCTTTACTGTGTTTATTTCCTGAATGTGCATTTAGGTAATTTTCATATTTATTAAAGGGCTAATAGCTGTCATCCTCTTGGTTATTTAGTGATGTTTGATTTATAAACACCATCCTCAGCAGGATTTATCCATTTATATGCATGTGTTATGTGTGTAAGTCTGCCAGCCTAGTGAGTTCTCCATCCCTGCACCTTTTTGTCAAACTACTGAACAAGTTGTAACTAAAAGCCTTGTGATTGAGTGAGCTTCATGCATGTCTTGCGAGTGAGAGGTTATATAGGTCATTCGGCTTGATCCAATTCATAAAACCCAAAAACATTTTAAGTTACCAGGCATCCTCGAGCTACAACCTAGAGGAGTTTCCTGGAGTGATAACAGACCTAGTCATTGGCATCGGTCACACTGGCTAACAAAATTTTTGCAATCCTTGTATAATGTCAGCCACCATAGCCCTAACTGTTGGATTTTCTTAGCAGTTGTATATTCTTGAAAATTTCCTCCCGCCGGTCCATAGTCTGCTTCATACATGATATTATTTATTTTGTGTTCTAATACACATCTCTTGAGGATGTCGTCCAAGCCCATTTTATATAAAAATCCATTTATGAGGCTATATGGAGTAGCTTTCATAGCTAAGATTTGTTTCTTTTTCATGCTCATGCCTTTTGGTGCTTGACCATTTTCTAGGAATTGAGTTATTTCCTCCAATTCTGTTGGGACAACTTCTATTCGAAATAAGTGTGCATCCAGTAGGTCATCTTCGACTCCTTTCGACTCCTCTCCCGTGTTGATTCTCGACAAGTGGTTGGGTCCAACATTTAATTTTCCTGGTCTAACAACAACTTCAAATTCAAATTCTTGGAATAGTAGTAGCCATTGGCAAATCCTCCCATGGTGCAAAGGTTTGTTTACAAGGTATTTCAATGCTTGGTGGTGAGTATAGAAGATGAAAGGGTTGGCTAGTAGGTAGTGTCGGTACTTCTATAGTGCAAAGACCATTCCTAATACTTCCCTTCATGTTGTCGAATAGTTTCTTTTTTCCTTGTTTTTTTTTCTGCTACTATAAACTATAGGGTAATCCATTCCATTGTCCCCTGGTTGTGCTAATATCGTGCCTATTTATAGGCCTGATGCATCGATATGTACGTGAAATTTGATCGACCAATTCGTGAACCTGAGGATAGGTGCCTCTACTAGTTTCCTTTTTTAATGTGTCAAATGATATGTTACATTCATTTGTCCAATCGAAATCCTGATCTTCTCTTAATATTTCTTCCAGTGGATAGGTCATATCTAAGTAGTATCTAATAAATTTCCTATAATATCCTGTGTGTCTGAGTAGTACCCTGACTTGTTTTGGGTTCACTGGTGGTTTCAAGTTGAGGATAACCTTTACCTTTGCAAAGTCAACCTTGATTCCTTATTTGCATACAATGTGCCCTAATAGTATCCCTATAGGATTTAGTGATCTAGATGGATATCGGTGGCCACCCACCTATTCCACTGGCTCAAAACAACAATTGTCCATTGTGGCAGTTTCCTAGTTATTTTTCTATGGTTTTTTGGGTCCCAAACTTCTGAGGCCGTTTTGAGGCCCTGAACAATGTTTTTTAGCGATTCAGGGGCCAAATGGTTGCCATCAACATACATTAAGTTGATAAAAATTTGTAAATCTTGGATAGAACTTTCCAACAAGCTATCGAATGCCAAAATCAAAGATCGTATGCAAAATTTATGACCACGGGAAGTTGACTGTTCAACTTACCACCTTGGAGCCGCAAACTTTATGATGGTTCATCTTCTAGGGTTATGTTTTGGACTTTTGGGGTTCTCACCCTCATTCTTATTATAAATAGGACCCTTTGGCCTCATTTTGTATTCAACTTTGCATGTATGAGCGTAGCAGTCACATCTCTTCTCATTGATAGCTACCACCATTCTAGCTATTGTATTACAGTCCATTCTAGTTTCACCATTTAATAGAATATTTGTTACTATATCTCTATTATCTTAGCAAAATGTATGTTATTATGATTATATATCCATTCTTTCATTTCATTCACACATAAATCCAGATCAGTTAGGAATATGCATTTCCTTATGTTCAGAGATAACTGGATTTGTCGCCATTGTTCCAACATGAGCCTTAGCCATTTGCAGTGATCTTTTAGCATAGAGTAGATCGTCCAATCATTGAAATATACTGCCATTGTTTTGTAGATATATTTTTGAAATTTTTTGACAACAATTCTCGAAAATACTGCAAGTGTGTTTTTGAGACTAAAAGGCATAACTTTGTAGCCAAATGAGCCGAATTCACATACGAATGTCATATTTTTCTGGTTTTCTTTGGCTATTGGTACTTGGCTGTATCCTAAGAATGCATCTGTAAACGAGTAGCATTCATGTCTTGCAACTTCATTTAGTATTTCATCTGTGTATGGTGTTGGGAATGGGTCTGTTAGGGTGACTTTGTTTAGTTCTCTGAAGTTGACACAGATCCTTAGTTTCATCGGGTCATGTTTCTTTGGTTGTACAACCATTGGGATTCCCCATTCCAACTGGTCAATAGGGTAGATAATTCCTGCTGCAAGCATATTGTCGATCTCTTTCTTTACTATCTCTTTGTATTTATGCGCTAATTTGTATGGCCTCTTCTTTACAAGTCGAGCATCTGGTTTGATGTCAATCTTCATCTTGCCCATTTCATGGACTAGTCCTTTGAGATATTTATAGTCTCTAGCAAATACATACTAGAATTATTTTAATAGCCTTACTATTTCGGTTGTTTGTTCTTCTCTCCAGTAATCACCAATTTTTGCCATTTTTGGTCGATCGTCATTTGATATGTCAAACTCTTTAGTTTTAATTTTGGAATCTAACCATTCTGGTGCTTTAGCTTCATTGATCGATCGAATCCCTTCTTTGAATTGTAAGAATGTAGTAGGAAAGTCTACTGCGGTCATTCGGTCGGTATCTTCTTTGTCGGCTGTGTCGACTTTAAATACTGTGCGAATTGGTTTTGTTGTTTCTGAGTCATATGATTTCCATCGAAAGCTTTTCCCTTTTGGGTTTTTGTTTTCCATTTGCAGTCTTGTCAACGGTGGTATTATCTTAGTTTGCACGTTATTACATGGTATTGTCGGTCGATCATAGTTTTGTATCTGAGTGTTGTCATTGGTCGGTTCTATAAATGCTTTTATTTGTTTTGCAGTTTCAACTAATTTTTCATTATGCGGTGTAAAACTGAAGTCTTTAGTGAAGTTCTCTCTAAGTTCATGCCATTTAAATGTTTTGCCCCGTGCTTCTTCCATTTTATACCATTTTTTTGGTAAGTTGGCTAGCGTCGAGGGAAACAGGTGTGTCCATGTACGTTTGTCCTTATACCCAAGTCTTCTCCATTCTCTTTCGCATGTCTTTATGTGTTCCTCTGGGTCTTTCCCTTGGATGAACACAGGTATTTGCACTTGTTTGGTTAGCTTCTTTCCTTTGAATATTTCTACAAAGTAAGTCGAAGCTGTTGTCCATGTCTGCAATCTTGATTGATGGGTATCCCACCATTAACCT
>LPNX011077622.1:0-35197 GCA_001517045.1 Pseudotsuga menziesii | reverse complement strand
GCTCCATATTCAGTCTCCATTGTTGATAATTTGCATGATCAATTGTTAATTGCTGTGAGTGAAATTAATCTACTGCAGGCCTGAATTTCTACATAACCAGCTTGTCCTATAAAGGTTTCTACCAAGCTTTGTAGTCAGCCATGGCCACCTATGTTTTTAGATACTTGTTCTATATGCATAACTGGGCATTCTCTTTCTTTATAGCTTGGGATATGTCTGATACTTATATTTATTGGATTTATGGTATGATATTCCCTACTTTTCTTTTCGAATATTTTTGGGATGATGGAGACTGAAAAACATTGTTGGGCTAGTTTCTTCTATACCGCCTGAATGGTCCAACAACCTCTTGCTTGGGTCTCATAGTTTTCGAATTCCCAATAATATAACTATGCATTTGAATTATATCCTACTGAATCTTGATTTCCTAAGTGAAGCTCGCCATAGATATTGGGTTTTGTGTAGTCTTCATTATTTTGTATTTGATATAGTTGTCTGATGTTGACTTCTTCATCAATAGGTTCTATCCAAGGTTCCCCTTGGGAAGGATGTATAGGTACTATGACATTTTGTCAATTCTCATTTAGTTTTATACTTTCTTTGTCTAGGGATATTGATGCTTTCATTTTTCTTCCCCAAGGTCGACCTACTAAAGCTGTGAAGGATCTAGATTCTTCCTTAGGGTCAATAATTTCAAAGTCGACTTTGGTTGATATTCCTTTTATTGTCATATCGACATTTATCCAAACTCTGATGGGTTCAATCCGACCTTGGTCAGGTAACTTGAGATATATACCTGACTCATATAGTTGAGGTCTACCCAACTATTCCCAAGTGTCGCAAGTCATAATATTTAGTTGTGAACTGAATTTGATTACAACTTGTTGAACATGGTATCCTTCGATTTCTAGGTCGACAAGTGGGTCGACATCACTTTTGTATTTTTGGTTTACACTGCATATGTTTTTGGTTTGTTTTTCAGTATTATTATTATGCTTCATATTATACAATAAGTCAATGAATTGAGATACCACTTTATCATCCTATACTAAGTGTATTAATTCTTTAACTATGTTTTGTTGAGTGTCATCAGCTTCTTCTTGTCTAGCAAATTATTTAAAAATATTTGTTGCGTCATTATATAATTGTTTTTGTTTAGCTGGGTTAGGATAATCATTCTTTTCTTTGATTTTACTTATATGTGGATTATCATTCCCAATTTTTGTCCCTTGTTGGGTTATAATGTGTAGGTTCTTTGTATTGATTACATCATGTTTTTGAACAAACGAAAAGACATTAACATTTTTCTTTTTATTTATTTTTTCGAGCATGGTGGGACAATCCTCTAATGAATGATTGCCTACACCATAGCTGGTACAAAAATTTAAATTGGTTCTATCCTTGCATGGGAATTCTACATATTGATGGCCTTCTTTGTACGATGTAAAGCACTGGATGGGCCATCGTGGTCGATTGTCGCAATTCCTAGAAAATCGTCCTCGACCTCCATATCCTCCACAATTTTTGTCGAACCAGAGCTCATATCGACGACCTTCATATCTTTGATTATTTGGCTCATTTTGATCATTGCATCATTGGGTGTTATCGTTATTCTGTGTGACTGTGTTCATCTGGTAGACTGCTTGGTATTTTTGTCGGTTCTTTAAATTTAGGTGGAAATTGGTCGTTGTGTGACTTTTTACCTCACAGATGGAACACCAAGATGCTTTGTTATTTTTCATGTTTTATGGAAAATATTTTTTTATATGCTCTCTGTGTTCTTGGAAAATGTCGACACAAAAGCATTTTGTCTGAACAAATAGAACGTCCTGTCGAATTATGTCTTATCGATAGTTATCTTTAGTGTGTCCGGCCATGGTGAATTTTGTGCACCATACATCCTGATTCTTTAGGTTCAACTCTTTCAATGATTTCTACATGATTTCTAGTTGTTCTTCTAGTCTAGTATCAATGGGATATGCTGGGAAATATTCATCTGTCTCTACTTCCAGAGCTTTGGTAAGTGCGTCTTCATACGTTTTAAATGTATCCAAGGTTATGTGCCACTGGATTTTCTGTGATAGACCTGCAAGAAACCACTGAATTAATAGTTTTTCGTTAATTACATAATCTAGTTGGCTGAGGAGGTCCTTCCATCGTTTGTCATATTCCTGGATAGACTCTGCTGGCTTCTGAGATGTTGTTTTTAGCTTCTTGGCTACCAGATGTTTTGTGTTTGGAGTTTTAAAGAAAGACAAGAATTGTGATTTTATGTTTTCTTTTGATGCTTGGGGAGTTCTCTTGATATAGGTCATGTACCACGTTAGTGCTCTTTTCCTCAAGGCACTTGAGAACTGTGCCATCTGTTGTTCTTCGACCGCAACTTGACTTTCCTCCCATATTGACTCACAGACGAACCAATGTCGTACAGTATCTTCATCACCCTCGTATAGAGGGATATATGTTGATTCATGACCCATGTCGGTATCGCTTTCACTGTCTCCTCCAGGAGGTGGTGATGATGGAGGCGGTGGTGGGGGTAGTGGGATTTTTTGTTTGTCTTATTGTGTAGTACTGTTGTCAATGGAACTTTCATTCTTGTTGGTCATTTTATTTGTTGTTTCTTCTCTGACAAGTAGTCAGTTCGGGTTGAATTATCCTGTTGATGTCTGACTACACTGATTTGTCTACAAGTCCAACTATTCTGTATTTTGCAAAGCTGTGTTTTGCAGGTGGGTGCTCCTTCATGTGTCAGGTAAAGCAAGTGGATACTTCAGTTGGAAGGGTAAGCCTGAAGTGTTACCCAATTTCCTTCCTTCGGTCGATGGATCACTAGATGATTATCATCATTTACCTCTTCATCTAGTCGGCTCCATATACCAAACTCGCCAGCTCTTAGTCTTAGGTCTTCTTCAATAATGGCTTGTATCCTGGTACTCAGATTCGTTAGAGACAGAGGTCTTATCTCCTGGGGAATTTCTATTTGGAGAGATTCTCACTACTCTATCCACAAGTCTTCTTCCATGAGTGATGCTTCTTCATCCACGCCTTCTTCATGTCGGTCATGACCCGACTCTGGCGGATTTCTTTCCTAGTCTGTCACCTTAGTAGTCATCCCTCTTTGCAGCGCTATAGCCTGTTCTCTTCTTTCTTCCCTTCTTTTCAGCCTCTTCTTTCTTTCCACCTTTTGTAAATCCGTCGTACCTTTGTGTGTCACTATTCATTCAATTTCCTTTTTAGGTTGAATTTTCATTACTAGTGATGGTATTTTCTTCATTCGACTAGAATCCTCTTCACTTTACTCCAACATATGCCAAGATACCCCCCCCATGGCCTACCCGAAGCTTTAGAAAGCTCGGATAGTTCTGTTTATTTTCTTATGAAACATTCCCACTCCCTTTCGGCAATGAATTTTTCCCACTTTCTCTGTTTCTCCACCCAGTTAGAATTTGGTGGTAGTTCACGTACTGACAGGCGAGGTTCTACAATATGTCCTACTCCCTTTTCTATTAGGAATTTGAACAAAAGGGTCAGTAAGGAGCAAAGGAATTTCTCCTTACACATGTTGTAATCTCACAGATCACAGAGGGTTACCAATAATACACATGGAATCATATAGACATAACAGACACAAGAGACAAGAACATAGATAAGGAAATAACATATTATATTATAACATGAGGGTCCATACATACATAGAACTGAACTAAGTTCTCATCTGGCTCAACAGCCTAATATATATGATTTACAAATAGTTACATATAACCACCTGTCAGTCCGGTCAACCGACATGACCTCATGCGGCTGACCTAATCTCCAATTAGTTGGCTATTCGACTAGTTGGCTTACTGACTAGCTCCTCCAACAATTACTCATAAGTCTGACTTGATATTACTCACAATTCCATAGCCTTGTACTACAATAATTTACATCACAACATCACCAACTAAACACATGAGGATATAAGACTTGATATTACTCACAAGTTCGACTTAATATTACTCACAAGCTTGGAGAATGACTCTTGATGATGTACATTTAACATGAAATTGGTCCAAAAATGCCCTTAGGCTTACCAAAAAGGAGCCATGGTTCATGCTAGATAGATTAATATGCTTCCCTTAGACCCAAGACAAGAGTACGTAAGTTAACACTAACAAGAAGATACAATATTAAACCTTGTGTAAGCACTTAAACTCTAAATGCAAGAGACTATAAATTAAAATGAAAAGACTACGAATAGAAATGCCAAGAGGAGAACTATTAATACCTGATAAAAGAATGGATAAACTCCCAAATAAATCACCTTATAGACTTGGCTAAAATTCTTTTCATTTTAAAAACATCAGGAAGAAACGATAAGAAGAAGGGCATAGTTTCAACAATGTGATAAGATTTGGAGATACAAGGTAAAACGACAAAAGAAGTTTTCTTGGTGAAGGGTAAGCTCCCAAGTTTCCCTCTCCTACAACATGAAAATGAACTGCCAAACCCTCAACAAAATAGGATTTGGATAACCAAAAGGCCTCCAAGTACAAACGTTTAAATTCCATCAACCAATGTGGGATGAGTTTGGATGATGCTCCACCTACCATTCACATGGGCAGTCCTAAATTCCAAACAACCCAAACTATGTGCTTTGGTAGGTGTTCAATATATGGTTTTACCTTCTAACAAACGATTTTCAGAGTTAATCTATTACACTAGGTAGGATGGGTAAATACCATCCAAACCTATATAATCAACCTTTAATCTATTCCTTTAAATGATTACTCCACTAGCCTTATAGTATCACCACCTCACCAATGATAAATGTGAAGCCAATAACATAGTGTATAAGACTAATGTAAGTATGGGATATCACGAATTCAACAATGAGAAGTAGGGAGGTTAATACATATAGTGTATCACATAAAATATAGTGTGGAAATTTGTATACCTACAAGAGAGGAATAAAATGAAAGGGTTAGCATGCTACATAAGCCAAGGCCACTTATGGGATGATTTCCATGCATGGAAACAGTCAACTCTTAGGAAAAATAATTTGAATTAACCTCTCATGAATTAAAATTGATTCTCATGCCTTTTAAATAAGTATACTTACAAATACAAAAGTATGAAATCACAACGGACACATCAAAATACATAAAATTTACAAGTAATGTCATGCCTAGAACAACACCAAATATCTAGTAGTCAAATGTAAACCACAAGAGTATGTACATGATTTATGGTACATTAAGGAAAAATGGTGATACAATCTTATAAAAACTTGAGCCAAGAAGTTAGACAAGTCAATCAAACCATGCTATAAATAAATGGGTCAATCATGAGTAAGTTTGACCATTCAGAAAAACAATTAGGGTGTATTTTTTGTAACATTACAAAAACAAACCCAAAGTGTAATGGAAACATTATTCTTGTATATATTCCAACATAAATTTCAATTATTGTATTTAGGAAGGGCATTAACCTTCTATATTGTGTCTTTAGATTTTCAAAATCAACCAACCAGAGACCACCAATTGTTAGTTTTATCACATAACAAAACACCTCATTATGCACCCATCATCACATAGGTTACTCACCACTTCCCATGTGCTACTTTTCTCACATTAGAACTATACCATGTTTCACTACCACATAAACACAACATGAACATATTGTCATGTTAGAAATCAAATTAACTTGTCATGTGGCACATTCACCCACTTCCATGTGTCACCTTGAAAATAAAAGACTTCAACCACAAACTTATAGGGATGTCAATCTCTAATGAGTTGCAATTTCACCTTCAAGGTGTTGATACCCCATATGCGTATTGGAAAAATATAGAACATTTATGTAGTAAGCACAACCATATTCTACCCAAAACCTTGAAAATAAACCCATTGCTTTGAATACCGGTGATTTCACTTACATTGAAGACTTTATCTCGAACTTCAAGACCCTCAAACTTACTTTTATATTGTGACATCAATAAAGATGAGGATAATATGATTTTTCTTATCTTTCTAAACTTTGAAATGATTTCTCTATTTTTGTATCCATTTTTAATTGTGTTAAATATTATTTAGGTGGATACTAATTGCCATCCACCTTTTCGACAATTTACAATGATTCCATATCTTGCCAATTTTACTTCATTTTTTTAAGTCATGAACTTCTAATGCTTTTTTTGGCATTTCACTTGCATTTTAGGCAGTGGATGTAGGATACAAAATATTTGATTGTGTGGCCTTTCAAACTCAAATATATCATGATTTAATGTTTGTAATGGTCCAAGAAACACCTTAAATAGAGTTTGTATGACAAATTCATTCCCCCAAGAAGTTGACTAATCAATTAGCCTCCTTAAGTCCCACATTCCTTTTTCCACATTATTTCTGAGGGAAAGGGTTTGGATATTTAGGGTTTTTTCATCCTACGACATCATACTTTATGTTAAAAGGTAGTGTTGACCTCTTGTAATGTCTTATATTGAATGATCATAGATGATACATGTTTCTTCATAGATAAGCTGGCAGCATTTTAGCTAGTTTGTATTGCTTTGCAGTTTGTAGTTTTTTTTTACATTTCATTCATAAATACGATTTGTATTTTACTATAGTATTGTTCTCTCTATAATATTGTTATGTGTGTGTGTTTCCATTTTATATTTCCTCCTTCATTCCATTCTCTAAATAATCTAGATTAGTGGTATTGAAGTAATCTACTGTTGTTGTTTTGTAGTGCATGTTTATGATTATATTTGAGTATCACAAGTTCGGTCTCAAACCAATTGAGCTTAAGGAATACCACTCACACGAACCCAAGTACACTCACATGGTTAAATAAAGGATAGATGATAGAGAAATAAATACTATGAATTTGTTGCTTAAGGAAACCCTTTTGTGAAAAAGTAATAAGATGATGATTAATTTTTCCCAAATCCTTTGACAATCACCAACAACAATGGAGATACCAGAATCAAGATTATAGCTTGCTTCACCAATACCTTTGATAGGATATTGTTGGCAATATGGATTATAGTTGTCATTGATGACAAAGTAGTTCATGAATGACAAAGGATAAGAAAAGGACATGATACCAGAGTGAACTTAGTGAAAGACAAAGGAAATACAAAAGGTGAACTCAGTATAAGTCAAAGCAAAGACAAAGGTAGTGATGACTTGGCATGAATAATGAAAAATGAGATGTGATGACAAGGCATGGCTTGGAATAGATGAAGAGGTGGAAAGAGGGACCATGGTAGGATATACCTTCTTATAATTTCTATCTATTAAAGGTCTCAGTTTGACTTAAAAATCTCCGAGGAGAAAGATATGGGCCTGCCAAAATGGGTTATACACCAATGAAGATAAAAATGACCAAGTAGTATCAAGAGGATGCTCACCATAAATTATGGGTTAGAGTAAATCCCTGCAACACATAGAGGTATTGCATACTTGTGTTTTCTCTATCTGACCATGTCTTCATATTGTCTTGGAAGTAGCTGAGGAAGAAGTTATGGACCTGCCAAAACTATGTGTTGATGTAATTGTAACTTCAGAATGTATTCACTTGTATTTCTTATCTATTGTAACCCGATGTTCATTCCAGGATGTATTGTAATGTATTTGAGTCATGTCATACCCCGATGTTTATTTTAGGAAGTTTCTATAATGAGAAAGTCATGTCAAGTCATTGTGGGTAACCCTCCTATTGGTCAAGGGTTAAAGTCTCCATAGTTGTGGGGCCCTTGGGTTATTAGAATATCCTAGTGAAGTCGACCCTAGGTGAGTCATTATAAGTTGGGGCAATAGTCCCCACCATTGTGTTACCCTCCTATTGGTCGGATGAGGCAAATTACCCACAAGTGGTGGGGCACTAGGGTTATTAGACACTCCTTGAGATGTCGGCTCTAGTAAGTAATTGTTAAGTGAGGCCGACATGTTGGAGTGCACTTCAAGTGAATGAAAGAATATAAATAGAGAGTGAGCCTCTATATTTATCTCACTTGCAACACACACCCACTCATTAGGGCGCATGAGTGAGAGAGGAGAAGCTCTCTTAGTGTGAGAGAGAGAGACTGCTGATGTCAGGAGATCATCTTACTGTTATACACCTGAATGGCACCTCTCCGTTCGAGTACCGACATCCCTCATGTTGGCACACAAAAGGACATCTATGGATAGAGGTTTGCCCAAAACGCTATAGATTGGCTTACTATATAATACATTCTTCCTCCATCCAGCTGGTTACTTTGCCATTTTTCTATGTTAAGTTGTATTCGTGACTCTCTACATATACAACTCATGAATCATTCACGAGTATCGGTTGCTGCAAGTCGCGAATGGATGTATTCGCAGGTTGCTCTTATAGCAACTCGCGAATCATTCATGGGTTGTCCTTCTACATACCCGTGAATATGTCCCTTAACATTTAAAAATAAAAACGCAATGATCTAATATTAGTTAAGCCATTTACCTTAATCCTCTTAACTGTCTCAACCTCCTCAACCTTCGAAACTACCTTATTTCCTCCATATAAATACAGGCCTTGGGGAGGGTGTTTGAGATATACACTTGGAGAGCAAAGTTATGCTGGTGGATTGTATACAGAAGTCTTTGGAGCAGTGGAACTCAGAATCCTTTGGTTGCAGAGGAGTCCTTGTCTTAGGCGTTGGGTTGTAATCTGAACTCTTTCCATTGTTGATAATAAAGAGAATCCTTCTTCCATATGTGTTTCATGTATCTTGGTTTGATAAATGTTTATGTTTCTACATTCTATATATGATTTATCTAACCTGCTTATATATATATGAATCATCTTGTATCTGGAAGATTGACTCTTGACAGGTGAAAGAGGAGCAACCTTGAAGACTTTGGAGAAGAAGCAGAATGGAAGAGGACTAGCAAGGATTAACTTTCATTAATCGAGTAAGTATTTCTCATCCTCCTATTTCCTTTACTAAACTCCAGAAGTCAATTGTATACAAGTTAATTGAGTATGTTGGTAACCCCAAACCTACGGTTATTAGGTGTGTAATCCTGTACAACAGAACTGGCGAATCCGCTGGGGATCTCGGACTGCTATAGGTTTTTTTTGTCCCCCTGACCAGTCTTTTCTTGGAAGTCTGTGTGTGATCTTTTATCCTGTTTCATACTTGCCTCAGTATTTGAAAGTCTTTGGGTTTTTCTTTGTTTTTGAGAAAAATTTTATACCCATTCGCGAGTCGTTCTTTTGAACAGTCGTGAATACAAGTTTGCATTCGCGGGTTGCTGGACTGGACAGTCGCGGATCATCCGTGGGTTGCACTTATAGACAGTCGCGAATATACCTAGAAGTAGGGATTTTTAAGTTAAAGTTTGCTTGTTCTTTTCTTTGTATAATCCTTGTTTTCTGAGTGGATTTTCCTTATGAATGCTGGGTAGCTTGTCTGAATACCTTAGGTGATCACACTTTGTGCTTTTTCGAAAGGCCTTGAGTCTTTTTTGCTTGGATTATTTACTGTTTGCATACTGAAGTATTTTGGCCTGTTTGGGTTGTGGGTTAAGGTGTCTTTGTCCAAATCAGTGATCAGGGTCTTGGGCTCTGTTTTTTCCATTATGTCTTCTGACAGTGGCTGGTTGTCACTTGCCTTTGTAAGTCTACAGTTATTTTTGTCATTTTTTGCACCCAAGCTAGGGTTCCTAGCCTTCTTTTGTTGGTGGTATTTTGGTTTTGTCAGCCTGTTTGCTTCAGTTTGATGCTTTTATACTGTTTATTTGATTCAAGTTTGCTCAAGTATAGTGCATTGTAGATGCATAGTAGAATTTTGAGTATTTTTAAAAGTGAAAAGAAAACATTGTTAAGCTTTTGCATTTTGTTTTTTGCATCAGTAGTGTTTATTTCAATTTAAAGATATTATCTCAAAAACTACAAAAAATATAGGCTTAGTTTCTTTCATTGTTGCTTTCAGTTCATCAATATATATTTTCAATAAAAGAAAAAGAAGTTTGTTTTTATAATCATAATTTTGCTTTGAATACACCTTTATTTTCATTTATTTCTTATTCGAGTCAAAACATCATAAAGTATACCACTCCATTTCCTCTTGAGTAAAGAACAACCCTTTAAAATGAACGCATAAATTAAAATTTACTAGTAAGTTTTGTTTTTTAGGGGCCTTTCACCTACTAGCTTAGGCTAGACTTGTGGGCTAGGAAGTGTAAACTTCCCACAAGTTATAAAACTCAGATGTAGTGGACCTTTCTTTAGGTAAATCCTTGACTTTATTGACTGTATCTAGGAAGCTCCTCTCAAATGGGAGTTAAGCACTAGGCCGCGTGGAGGCCTGAACAGAGGAGATAACCCTCTGAATCATTGTCAAAGCATAACTTAGGACTTTTGCACATCTGGGGATTCTGTCCTAGACAGAGTTTCAGGCTCAACTACCTTGCCCATGCGTACGAGTTCGGCTTGCGACTGTCCCCCCAGACTATTGATATTGCCAAGGTAGCCTTTAGTCTCTTGTCTTTTAGGGTTCATACCTAAGTAAACTGGAAGGTTATTTCCGGTTCACCTTGAATGGGCTTGGAAGGTAACCCTTGTTGAAAGTGTAGGAGGGCGGTGGGTGATTCCTCCGCTTGTACCTAAGAACCACTTCAAGGATGCCAAGTAATCATTCATCAGCTTTCTTTGGGAAAGTATATATTTTACCCTGGTTTGATTGCTTGAGACTTTAGGAATTTTATAGTGTATGCTCTGTGCTTTTGCCTATGTTCTAGTTGGCCTTAGGGTGTGATTTGTCAAATTTATAATTCTAGAGGACCAACTTATTAGAAGGTCAAGAAGGTTGAGAAACCTTCCTCCTATCACCACATTGGAGCCCCCACCTTTACCCCAAAGGCGGAGATTAGACACAGACGTTTCATTTGAACCTGTAGGAATAAGTGAAGTTCTTGGTGAACCAGAACTCATTGCTAACCATTTTGATCTTGATACAGTCGAGATAGAAGAATTGCAGACTGACGAGTTTGCAAGAAACTTTAACTCCCCCTTGATTGATTTAAACGATCCTGTGATCATTCAGGTTAGACCTTTTGATTCACCAGTATTAGGTGTACCTGTGGGTAGAATCATGTCTTCTGCGGAAGAAAGTCCTTTTGTGTTCACCTCAACCCTTCCGGTTGAAGGGGTACTACCTCCCCCAGTAAGTTCCCCTAGATCTAGTTTTCCTTCTACACCTTTGACTCCAGTGAGCCGGGTGGTTCAACCACCGATTCACTCAAACCTAGGAGTTACTTTTGGTGACATGGTTACTGGGATCCCCAGTATACCTACCATTCCTTCTTCCTTTCCCTATACTACCCAGAGTGGTCTAGTAGGATCCTCAGGATATGTCCAAGGATTCCCTTGGAATGGGGGGCACATTCCCCCATCTAGTCCATACATAGGTCCATCTCCTTCATATGTAGGAGTGCAGTTTGGGAGCAACACCTCTTATGGGAAAAGCTTCCAAACCCCTATTTCGGTCCCATACATGAGCTCTCCCTTTTCGTTGTTTAGCGGAGGGATACCCGCTCTTATTTTTCATACCCCTGCTTCTATGGGGATGGCCCAAACTTATTACACTACACCTCCCACACATAATCATGTGGCTTACGGATGGAATCCATTTCAAAGCAACCTTCCCACTTCACAACCGGTGGCTGGGGGAAAACCCACTTTTTCCCATGGGCATTCGGGGGCAGGTCCCTCTAATCCCCAAGCTGGCACATTTAGTGCCCCGTTTAGGCCCAAACTTCCATTCCTAGCAACTTTAAACTTGCCAGACTTGTCAAAATTGATGAATGACCCAGTAAGGCATGACCCCTTATGGCCACCTATTCCTACCAAATTGCCATCGAACATCCCTAAGTTCAAAGGTAAAGATGGTGAAGATCCTGGGGCACATGCCACCACCTTCCATTTATGGTGTTATTCAAATTCACTGAATGAAGATTCAGTGAGGTTGAGGCTATTCCAGAGGACCTTGACAGGTACTGTGGCAAAATGGTACATCAAATTTCCTTCTGCTGCTTTTAGTAGTTTCTAGGACTTGGCTAGTGCTTTTCTCAGCCACTTTCAGCTTCTGGTCTGATATGATTTCGGAACAGACTTATTGTCTACTTTTAGACAAAACAAGGCTACCCACATCTCAGATCATATCCAAGAGTGGAGGAGGTGAAAGAGCCTTATCAAAGCCACCATTCCTCCTGAGTTTCTGTTAGAGTGGTTCCTTAAATCACTGTTGCCATACATATCTAAGGATGTCTCCACATCAGGAGTAATGAATGAAGAAGAAGCCATACTCAGGGCCCAGTAGTTGGATTTGATTTATTCACAATCTAGGATCTTGTATGAGATCATCCCTGAGGCACCGAGGCCTTCGCACAAGGCGGAGAAGCCTAAGCCTGGACCCCATGCCGATGGTGTGGTTGGATCCGTTAACTCTCCCACCACAGAGTCTTTAACTAAACAACTTCATCAGTTGTCTGTTGAACAGTCTACGGTGGAGGCAGCAAAGGCTACCCCCTCCCCCCGGAGTGCAAATGTTTTTGCACAAACTTCTCAGAAGGGCAATCAGCAGCCTAGCGGGAAGAAAAAGAAAGGTAAGAAGGGAGAGGGAAACAAAAACAAGCCAAAGCCCGCGAACAATGCTGATGGGGGGAAAAAAGAAAAGAAGAAGGTCAAGTTCCCTTGTAATTTATGCCAAGAAGACCACCTTACACACCTTCGTCACCTCATGGATCAAGCCCAGAAGCTACTTAAAGCTCAACAACCGGCTGTCCTGAAGGATCCTTTTCCCCAAGGACAGAACACTGCTTCAGCTTCTAACGTAGCAGGGGGCACTCAAACTGCCCCTGACCCAAATTATATCAACATGGTTTGATCTTCGACTTTTTTGCAGACCAGGAACAAAAACTATGAGAAAGAGACTCCTAAGAAGGGTAAAGCTGTAGGTGAAACTTCCAACCCTCTCACAATAGAGAAACCTGTTGAAATAATGCCGAAGATACCGAAAGGTGTCTTTAAGAAGACCTTGCATAACCCTAATGCTAGGGATGCTTCCAACAACTCCGTGGTTGAAGACTTAGCTCAAACTCCATGTGCAATGTCAGCTTTGGAGGTGTTACAGAGTTGTCCCGCTCAGCGGGATTCCCTCTTAGTAGCTTTAGGCAGCATGGACTCTTCGAGTCTCATGACGAAATTTCATTTTTCTGATGTTAAAATTCACCTGCCTTACCATGTATCCCTATCAATATATGCCGTCCATGGTGGTAAGACCATTGGAAGGGCAGTTGTCAATGAGGGGGCCTCTACATGTGCTATGTCCTTGGCCTATTGGAAAGCTCTTGGATCCCCATAGCTGGTCCCATCAAACACTTTACTTACTGCTTTTGATGGAAGATCCTTCCATCCGCATGGTATCCTACCGGATTTTGAGATTAAGTTGGTAGGAAAAGCAGTGTCTGTTGAAGTAGAAGTGATTGATGCTCCTTTGGACTACAATTTGCTTTTGGGAAGGAATTGGACTTATGCGATGTTTGCTATCGCGTCGGCTGTTTTTTGTGTAGTGGTTTTTCCACATGAGGGCAAGTTGGTTACTATTGATCAACTTGATTTTACCCGAAAAGGTCATTTAGAGTCAAATGAGTCCGCTGTGCCATTGGTTGATCAGGTAAAACCTGCTCCACAGAGCTTGGGGGCTAGAATGTACACATCATTGATGGGCACATTTGATCTTCCAGCCATGGTAAATTACATTGGTTCTACTAGTGTGGGGAAGTCCATCACTACAGTTGTCGATAGGACTGATCCTTGGGTCCTCCCAACTCCCCATGAACCTGAAGTGCCCTTATCGGTAGTAGAGGTGGCTTATCAAGCTATCACTCAAGCTGTTGCTAATCCCATTCCAGATCCTCTAATAGTCTCGGATGATCTGGAAGAAGTCTGTTTTCCCGCATGGGCAAAAAACTCTTCACATTCTATAGATTTCTTAGACACAGTTCTACCTTCCGATGAAGCTATTTTGGAAGCCATGAGTGGACGTGATAATATTTGTGAGGATCTTCATCATCGATCCTATTTTCTTCCAGAACTGATCAAGATAGAAAACCAAGAGTTTCGCATGAGACTGTCAGAAGATGTTGATATACCTATCAACCCTTTGCCTAGGGAAGGAGTGTTTGCTGAGGGGAATATGGCAAAAATTTCCACCACTATACCTATCAACATCTTTGTGAACCTAGATGTCATGGAAAACATCTATATAGGTGCATACTGCTCTCCTGAGGAGATTGCTATCTATACTGCCCTTTTTAAGGAATTACGTGATATCTTTGCCTGGTCATATGAGGATATGCTAGGCATAGATCCATCTATTATTGAACATGAAATCCGAACCTATCCTGATGCCAAGCCAGTTCGACAAAAATTAAGACCCGTGAACCGTGTAAAGCGATGGCTATGAAGGAAGAAATTGAAAAGCTGTTGAAAGCTGGTTTCATATATCCCATAGCTTTAACTGAATGGGTGTCCAACCCTGTTCCTGTTGATAAAAAGCAAGGGACTATTTGTGTTTGTATAGACTTTAGAGACCTCAATAAATCCTGTCCTAAGGACAACTAACCCACACCATTTATTGACCAGATCATAGATGCATGTGTGGGAAGTGAGGTGTTTTTGTTTATGGATGGTTTCTCCGGCTACAATCAAATCCAAATCAAACTGGAAGACCAACATAAAACTGCTTGCATTTGCCCTTGGGGTACATTTGCGTATAAGAAAATTCCCTTTGGATTGAAAAATGCTGGGGCAACCTTTCAATGGGCTATGAACTTTTCTTGTCATGACATTAAAGCCATTGTCGAACCATACCTTGATGATTTGCCCGCTCATTCTCACAAGAGGATCCAACATCTAGATCATTTACAGTTGATCTTTGAACGATGTAGGTATTATAAAATTCGCTTGAATCCCCACAAGTTTGTTTTCTGCGTCGAGTCAGGAAGATTAATTGGATTCATTGTCTCTAGTAGAGGCATCCAGGTGGATCCTTTGAAAGTTGAGGCCATTGTAAATCTGCCTCCTCCTCGTTCTCTCAGGCAACTTCAAAGCCTGCAAAGAAATTCTAACTTTCTTCGACGTTTTATTGTTAATTATGCCAAGATCACTAAAGGTTTCATGCACTTGCTCAAACAAGACACTTCATTTGTATGGGATGAAACCGCACAACTTGCATTCGAGGCATTGAAAAAAGCTTTGCTGTTGGCACCTTTGTTACGTCCACCAGATTATTCTAGGGATTTTATATTATATCTGGCTGCGTCAAAGTCGACCATTGGGGTAGTACTAGTCTAGGAGGACGATAAGCTCATTGAGCATGTCATTTATTATCTTAGCCGTGCTTTGGCTAGACTTGAGCTTAGATACTCCCACATCGAGAAGTTAGCCTTAGTAGCTGTTTATGCTGTGCAGAGGTTATGTCACTACATTTTACTGAGGACCACCACAGTAGTGGCAGATGTGAATCCTTTCCAATATGTTTTATCTCAACGGATTGTTGGGGGAAAATTTAACAAATGGATAGTCATTCTCCAGGAGTTTGACTTGCATTTCCAGTCCGCTAAGTCGAAGAAGTCCTTCGTTTTTGCTGAGCTTATAGCAGAATTTCCCACTGAAGAAAATGTAGCGGTTGAGGATGACTCATTCCCAGATGAGCACATCTTCTTGATAGACACCTCTGATCCTTGGTATGGAGATATTCTTATATATCTCTAGACTTTGAAGTATCCTACCACTTCCTCTAGGGAGGAACGACGTAAGTTACGCCTTCATGCCAAGAACTACCTCATTATAGGAGATACATTATATCAACAAGGGGTACATTCCGTCTTGCATCGCTACCTTACTCATGAGGAAGCAGAGATTGTCCTAAATGATTCCCATAGCGGAGCATGTGGGGTTCATTTATCTGGGTTAGCAACGTCCCAGAAGATATTGCGTGCTGGTTATTTCTGGCCCACGATCTTTAAAGATTGTGTGGAAGCCGTGAAGCGCTGTCATCCATGTCAGCTTTACACCAGGAAGATGCGGTCGCATCCTGCTTCATTATTTCCCATTGTCTCGGTAGGCCACTTCATGAAATGGGGGATCGATTACATGACATGCAACCCAGTCTCAACTGGGGGGCATAAATACATCATTGTCGCTGTTGACTATTTTACGAAATGGGTAGAGGCAATGCCTACTTTTAAAGACAACGGGGAAACAACAGCTTTCTTTGTTTTCAATCAAATTATTGCAAGGTTTGGTATTCCCAAAGTGATTGTCACAGACCATGCCATTCATTTTCAAAATAACATGATGACAAAACTAACTACTATGCTCGGATTTAGACAAGAACATTCTTCTCCATACTATCCGCAAGCAAATGGTTAGGTTGAGGTTGTCAACAAGACTTTAAAAACTATCCTTAAATAGAAAATTGATGTAGCCCATTCTAATTGGCACATCATGTTATATCCTACTCTTTGGGCTTACAGAACTAATGTCAAGACTGCCATGGGTTATTCCCCTTTCCAACTCGTTCACAGGGTGGAAGTAGTTACTCCGATTGAATGTGAAATCCCGTCTTTGAAGATAGTCATTCATGTGTTACCTGATATGACTGAGCTTGAGGAATGTCTGGTACATTTAGAACACCTTGATGAACAATGTAGAGATGCGTTGGCTACTAATCAGGCTCATAAAAATAGGGTTAAATCTCAATATGATAAAATGGTCAAACCTAGGGTTTTCTCTAAGGGGGAACTTGTCTTGCTTTGGGACCAAGATAAAGAACCTCTGGGGGCAGGAAAATTCAAGGCTATGTGGTTAGGACCCTATGTCGTGTCGAAAGTATTAAGTAATGGCGCATATGAATTAGTTGATTATGATGGGAATAAACTGCCTAAGCCTAGAAATGGGCTCTACCTGAAGAAGTACTACGCTTAGGCTTAGCACTTTTTCTTGTATTTTAGTGTATGTATTTTTTATGTACATTAGGTTGTCAGTTTTGTTTTTTATATTATCTGCTAGTTGTTGCAGATGTCTTCTGAAATGTATATAGGTTTCGTTGATGGCGCCAGCCATCACACTTGTAACCTGGCTTCGACAGCATGGGTTATTTATTCTCCCTCAGGACAGCTTGTTGCCATGAGAGGCGCTTGTCTAGGTCTTGCTTCTAATAATGTTGTTGAGTATAGGGCTGTCATTGAGCTCCTATGGGATTCTTTGTCACGTGGCATCACCCAGCTTGAGGTCCGTTTAGATTCTCAGTTGGTAGTTTCCCAGCTCAATCGAGCTTATCAAGTACGAAATCCTATCTTGTTACGTCATTTCATGAAAATTCGTTTATTGGAAAGACATTTTGAGGTTATTACTTTCAATCATATTCCACAAAACCAAAATTCATTGACTAATGCATATGCTAATTACATTTTGGATTGGCATCTCACACACATTTTATAAAAATATACAGCAAACATATAAAGAACACTTGTAAATAAGCCGACAACCAACATCAATATATATATATATATATATATGTAAAATATCTGTCTGTAGATAGGTCAAGTCTGATCCGTAGATCCCATCATATACAAAATGTACAAAAATGTGGATCATAGTCCATCAAAATTCCCTAGGTCTAAGCTGGACCGCCCTGGCCACTAGGACCACCTTGGTCCCCATGATCTCTATGCACCCTGGCTTCCTCAACCTCCTCGGCTTCGGCAGCCTCCACCACATCTCTATATACGAGCACTGCTCTCACCACTCGTCTGAAAAGATGTAGCCAAACTGGTGGAACCCCAACTACAAACTCCTGCATGGCTGCAGCGATATGCTCTATCCATATGGTCGGTACTCATTGGGTTAGCTTGGATAGCTTTCCCTCTAGTACTCTGATCAGTCCCTGATCCTCACCCATGATAGGACGCACGAACATACGAGGGTGCCCTTCAGGGCGGACTGGTCCAATATTTGCATTTTGACATATAAATAGGATTAAGACTTGTACATATGTATATATCTATCATTTGAAAAATTCATAAAAATTTGATAATGATAAAAAATTAAAAATTACTTACCCATCTCTCCCCATGCTCCTCCTGGAGGGAGGACAAGGTCGGGGTCACCTCGAAAGTCCATTCTGGCATATGGAAACTGCTCCAATGCCGGCAACTGTCATTCCCACCATGTGTAGAAGTCAACATCATATACACTGTGTACTATGTCTCCTCCTCCTTGACGGAGGAAGATGTCGCCCCACCGGCTCAGCCTTGGCTGACGTGGAGATCTGACCTATAGCGGTATAGCAGGGCTCATGGCTGGTACTCTCTCAAAGAAGAAAGCCACTAATATGCTTGCATAGCTAAAATTCTTGCGTCTTCCTCTCTTGTAGTCAGATAATTGCCTCCTCGTAATGGGGGAAACTCCTGAGCACCAATCATAGAGAGCACCTCTAAAACAGTCAACTTCCACCCTCATTTGGTTCCTGGTGGCCATATGTAACCCTATTGATCCTGCAAGTCTCACAATGGTACTAGCTAATACCTGGAGAGTAAAATCCTGGATGTCTGCACTTAGAATGCTGCTTCCTTTCTTTTGAGTACCCGATGTACAGAATATGTCTACATAGTTTTGGACACTTAAGGGGTCACTGCCCCTGCCAGTGCCCTCCAAGTTCACCAGTGCTCCCCGTTTTGACAACCCAGTAATGAAATATATGTCTTCCACGATAAGCTCTAAGGTCTCACCTTAAAGATTGAACATCCCCATCTCATGATCCCAGTAGTTGACCATCAACTCCAGTATGCAGACATTGGCCCACATGGGTGATGTACAAAATAATTTCAGCAGCCCACTAGTCCTCAATGCTTGTATGGTGGGCTCACTTTGGAGCGCTGCATGATCCATTATTCCGTGCTCCCTTTCCCTCCACTCCAGAACCATATTTTAATTGGAAAATACAAGCACTTGGATTCAGTATTCCCATATCAAAATTTAAAAATTTTCTATATTTTTTAAGCTTTTTCCCACTATACAGTATTTGCGACTGTCTATTTAGGCAGGTCGTGGATCATTCGCAGCTGTCTAGTTAGGCAACCCGCAAATATAACGCGTATTCACGAGTTTCCCTCTTAGCAACCCGCGAATGCGCACTACCATAATTTTGGGTGTTGTTTAATACTGAATTCACAATTAAACATAATATTTGTTTGAATCAATTTGACGAGCTTAGGGTGTAGAGTTACCTGAAGCTGACGGATTCTGATTCCGACTGTCCAATTGTCCACAATGATCGATCAATGGTAGAGGGTAAACTTTGTTTTTTTTTGGCTCAAAAGTTGAAATGGTGAGTTTGTTTTAATCATTCAAGCCATTTATAGAAATTATATTTCATAAAGTGGGTCTTTTTCCATAGTTTGAAATGCCAATTAACTAATATCACCCTCTTTGTGCCTTGAAACAGGTTTATCACTTTTTACAAAGTGTTGTTGCTCCAATAGGGTGGTTTTGCTATTTCCAACACATGTTGGCATCTTTTCACTCCACATTAACCTTAGTATTCAACATTTTGCCACGGACTATGGTATTCTAAGCCATTAGTCCCTTGTCTCTACCATTGTTCTTCCGTGGCTAGGGCCCTTATTTCATGAGTATCCTTCTTATATGCCTTTGCCATTCTTTGGTACTCATGCCGTCACTGTTTCAGGTTCATGGGTTTCCTCTTAGCTATTTTTCATGCCAAATAGAGCTTCTTCTAAATCTCTTTTTACAAGCTATCCTTTTATAGGACTCCCTGCCCTTATGGAATTTCTTTAGGCCCAGGTCTGACTCCTCCAAAATAGAATTGACTGCCAAGTTATCTTGTCTGTTGAAGCTTGTTAAAAATATGTGAATGGGCATCCACATTGGTGGTAGGTTATCTCTTTCTCGGACCATGCAGAATAATACAAGAAAGGATCACTCTCTTTTCTTTTGAATTGAGAAGAGTATTCTTAGGCATAGGTTTATCACTTTTTCAGACCTAAGGGACTAAATTTACGGAAAAGGAACACCCAGTTTGAGATTAGTTTTCTCTTTTTCATGCTCTGGACCCAAACATGAAAAATATTCCGAGTGTAGTTTGTGTCTTTGTCATGCTTGTTAAACACTAAAGAACAAAGCAACGAGTTTATTGTTGTAAGCCCCATTTCTCGTAACCAAATGGATCTTTCCGAGTGATGTTGCTTTCCTTCACACTCATAAAACTCAAGCTATTTTATGTTGTTCTGGAAGGAGCGTTGGGTAGGTGGTAATTTAACCTTTTTCAGACCTTCCTGACTAAGTACGAAAAAGGTTCACCTTTTCTTCTTCGGAAGTTAAGAGAGTTCTTCTGTGGTTTGTTTTATACTTTTTCGGCCTTAGGAGACTAAATTAGGTGTGTAATCCTGTACAACACTTACTGTTTTCTGGTTTCACTATTTTGGTGCTAATTCTATCTCTGGGGAAGTTGTGGGGTTTTCTCCTTTATGGTTTCCCCAAGGAAAACTCTTTGTGTCTCTTGTCTCTTGTGATGTGCTTATGTTTTATTGTTGTGCTTGTTATTCTCTCAGTTAAAAGATCCTAAGATCATAATGCTAGCTTATATGATGAAAAACTAACATGGTATCAGAGCTAACCTGAGAAGAAGACATTGTCCAGCTATAGAAGCTATGGATTCTTACTTTTTTGGTCTCTCTCCACAATCCATCAGCAAAAGTATGCTAGGTTGACTCTCCATTGAAGGGCGCATCTTTCTGTCGAAGCGGAATTCGATTCCGAGCATTTTCAGTTTTTAATGCGGAAATTAGGGATTTCTACAGAAAAGGAATTTTTGCATGAGCCCAACATAGGATTTTTCTCCTCATCAAAACTGAAGCTTAGAGACCTGGATCAATAAATTTGGTTGGGTGAAACTCCGAGAAAGTCAAACCCTAGTTTGACCCCGAGCTAGAAAAACCCTAAATACTAAAACTGCTAAGTTTTGGTACATTCACTATATCCTAATATTGGCGATGTCTCAGGTGCTAAAAATTTCAGAGCCTTAATATAAAATCGTGATGACTACTGTGTCCAAAAATCATCCTCATATTCTCTATATTATAGGCGATATGATCCCTCCAAGTTAGGGTTATAGCCTCTTCCAGAATTCATCCCTAAATAGGACATCTAGGGAGATCTGCAATATCTTGGGCTACAAACGTCCAAATGGAATTCCTAAAGATGTTCTAGAAAGGTAACAGAATTTAATTTCGGTGGTCTGAATATCAGACTCAGAAGATGAACCAGTGACACGTGGCATGCCGTACAACTTCGTTGTTCTGAACAGTCCTGTAACAAGTCACCTTGGGAAAAGGATTATAAATCCAGAATGATAAATCCAATTATAATGAAACCTATGGTTTTGGATCAGGGGCATGCTAGGCTACTACAGTGAGAAATTTCAGACATATAGGATCAGTAATTTAAGAGATATCACAGAAACAGTAACAGGAATTTCTGCAGAAGAAATTGGAAAATTAGGGCTTCCTATTCCGGGAGCTTCCCTCCATTGTTTTCAGAAAAGGAGTACATTGGATAGTTCCATTTGAAGATATCTATCTGTATATCCAATTATATATGAAAATTTCTAATTTTTGAAAATTAGGGTTTCTATGGCAAACCCTAGATCAGCCAGCTCCGGAACCAGGACAGACACCTCAAAACGGTAATATCTAATCTTTTGTTATTTCCATTTGAGGTTCTCATTTCAAAGTGATCTATCACGTCAGCTTGATGATAATCTTGGTGAAGTTGACAACTTCCAAGTATGGAAGTATATGATCTCCCTAAATAAATGAATTGGACACCTACATGAGTAGAGAGGTTCTAGTTCCAGAGGGAGATGAGGCTCAAAGCCTTACTCAAGAAGAACTTGGTCAAGGCCAAGAAGATCATTGCTGATTCAATCATGAATCAACTTATATTACAAGTGTCTCCCCAAAGACACCAAAGATGTTTGATTCCTTGGCCAATATATTTCAAGGGAAGAACATAAATAAAAATATGAATTTGAGAAAATAGTTGAAGGAAGTGAAGATCCAAAATGCAGAGACCATGCAGTCATACTTTACAAGGGTCTCTCAAATCAAAGAACAACTTGAAGCGGTAAGTGAAGAATAAAGAAGCGGTGATGGCCACCTTGAATGGCCTCCTAGGATCATGGGATTCATTCATGTGAGGAATGTGTGCCAGAAGGAAGTGATTACTTGTAGTAGACTCCGAGAAGAAGAAGAAGCTCGACTCATAAGAAGAGAAGAGAAGATGGGAGCAACTAAAGATCAAGCTCTCACCATCCATAGAAGATCCCTCAATCGATGGGGAATAGGAAGATCTCAACTCTTGAAGAACTTCTTATCCACCTTAACATTTGGATAAGAAATGATGCTATCACGTATGAAGAAGATGATGAAGTTGAAGGCTCAAGGAGTCTACCCACGAAACAAATAAAGATAAGTATTCAATTGTCATTTCATGATATTGTTTTGTTATGCATTTGTTATATTCAATTGATGTATTATGCATGATAGGATGTTTGCATTAATGACAGTATACTACTAATATGCATGTGATTGGTAATTAGTTCACGGTGCTATCCAACTCTCCATTGATACTTATCTAGAATGAAACCTCTTTGCTGAAATATTGGATTAGTGCACAATCTCAATGTTGTCCTGGTAGAGATGGAAGGCATCTAGAAAGTTTCCGTAAGATATGGATGGATGTTGTATAGGGTAAAATAGTTACATGATCATATAGTTATGCATAAGAATTTTTCATTATGAATATACCTTAGGAAATGTTTCTAACCATAAAAATGCATTTGACGTGTAGGAAATATCGCATACATAATGAGACTTGTTCCAGAGAACAAGCGACGACAGTTCAAAGATGAAGAATAATATAATGAATGCAGCGACATCATTGATGCAGAATCTTCCAGCTATGAAGAAGTAAACAAGAAGACCAGTTCAAGAAGAATGATGTCTAGGATGTAGTATCGAGAACTAAAGAGAAGTTCATAGTTCCATCATGTAGTAGATGGAAAACATCATGGGATACAAAGCAAGATTCGTAGCATGAGGATTCTCATGAAAAGAAGGCATAGACTACGAAGAGACATTTGCAGCCACTGGAAGTGAAGTCACATGACATGCATAATCATGTGTGCAAATGAAAGAAGGCCTCGTATGAGTTCAGAAGACACCCATGGGATAACACACACATGAGGATCTTGATGAAGATTTGAACCTCTGCTACAAGGTTGATAAAGGATGACAAGCTCACAGATGGGTGCGAGATGAACTTCTAAAAAAGTTCAAGATAGAGGATCTTGGTATCCAATGATCCTAGATGGATACTACTTGTCACTCCAGTACAAAATGTTTCGGTGCATAGAGTACAGAAGACAGAGGGAGTATTATGCTCCGCTTCAGAGGGAGTGACTGCAGAAGATCCTGTGTTTCGACATGGTACGACAAGATGGACAAATTACTAATGACTTTAGGCTTTACTAAGAGTAAAGCAGATTCCAACCTTTACTACAAGGTTGAATATGGCAACCCAGTGATGCTTCTAATATATGTAGATGATCTATTTGTGACAGGTACATATGGGTTGATTGCTGATACGAAGACAATTCTTGCTGCTGAGTTTGAAATGAAGGACTTGGGGATGATGCATTACTTTCTAGGTATGGAGGTGTGGCAGAGTACAGATGGAATCTTCCTTGGACAAGGGAAGTATGCAATAGAGATCCTGAAGAGGTTTGGGATGATGGAATGCAAGGCTATGACCACACCTATGGCATCGAACCTGAAGCTATTGTGTGATGATTCATCAGAGTCGGTTGATGCTACAATGTATTGTTAGATGATTGGGTCATTGATGTACCTGACGAACACAAGACCAAACATTTGCTTTGCTGTGAACACCTTGAGCCAGTTCTTGACAGATCCAAGAAGTGTTCACTTGATTGCTGCAAAGCATGTTCTAAGGTACCTGAAGGGTACAGTTGACTATGGACTCAAGTACGATGCGAATCAAAATATTAACCTGGAGGGTTATGTTGATTCAGATTGGGCAGGTAGTGCCATCGATAGAAAGAGTACTTTAGGGTGTTGCTTCAATGTGGGATCAGGCGTGATCTCTTGGTTTAGTAGGAAGAAATCCTGTGTGGCACTGAGTACAGCTGAAGCAGAGTATGTCGCAGCTTGTTCAGCTAGTTATGAGGTGGTATGGCTATGGAAGCTACTATCTGATATATTTGATCTCCAATTGAAGGCTACTTGTATACATTATGACAACCAGAGTTGTGTGAAGTTGTCAGAGAATCCAGTGTTCCATGACAAGTCAAAGCATATCGAGATCAAGTACCACTATATCAGGGATATGGTGCAAAGAGGAGCAATGAAGCTCCAGTATGTTGCGACGGAGGAATAGATAGTCAATGTATTGACGAAGCCATTGGCTAGGCTAAAGTTCGAGTACTTCAGGGAGAAGCTTGGTGTTCTACAGATCGAGGTTTCCTCCAAGATAAAGTGATAAGACCCATAGCCATTTTGACATGGTGAGAGGATTGGTTCCTTCCATGGTCAGATTTAAGGGTTGAGCCATTCTATCATGGTGAGAGGATTGGTTCCTTCCATGTCAGATATGAGTGCTAAGATCCATAGCCATTCTGACGAGTAGGTCAGATATAAGGGCTGAGCCATTCTGTCATGGTGATAGGGTTACTTCCTTCCATGATAGATATGAGTGCTGGCCATTCTATTGAGTAGGACAGATGTAAGGGCAATTGTCATTCTAGGAATGGAGGCACCTGGTCAGTTACCAAGAACACTCAGTCTAGGACTGAGTATCCATTCTGATGTGATAGAGGTATGTGTTCCCACTTGATCAGATGTAAGGGATGAACCATTTTGTCATGGCTAAAGGATTAAGTTCCTTCCATGTCAGATGTGAGTGTTGGCCATTTCGACGAGTAGGTTGGATGTAAGGGCAACTGCCATTCTCTAGGAGAATGGAGGCACCTGGTCAGTTACCAGGTAGCTCAGTTGAGGAGGACTGGGGGCCATTCTGATATGACTATAGGATTGGTTCCTACAAGATTAGATATGAGTGCAAGCCCTTCCACCATTGTGAGCAGGATGTGTTCCCGTCTTGGTGGATGTAAGTGCAAAGCCTTTTCACAGATGGTAGTAGGTGTGTCCTACCATGCTGGTGATTGTAATTGCTGAGCCTTTCCACAGATGGTAGTAGGTGTGTCCTACCATGCTTGTGGATGTGAGTGCTATGCCTTTTCACAGATGATAGTAGGTGTGTCCTATCATGCTGGTGACTGTAAGTGCAATGCCTTTTCACAGATGGTAGTAGGTGTGTCCTACCATGCTAGTGTAAGTGCTGAGCCTTTCCAAAGATGGTAGTAGGTGTGTCCTACCATGCTGGTGGATGTGAGTGCTGTGCCTTTTCGTAGATGATAGTAGGTGTGTCCTATCATGCTGGTGGTTGTAAGTGCTGAGCCTTTCCACAGATGATAGTAGGTGTGTCCTATCATGCTGGTGGTTATAAGTGCTGAGCCTTTTCACAGATGATAGTAGGCATGTCCTATCATGCTGGTAAATGTGAGTGTTGGGCCATTCTGATATGATTATAGGATTAGTTCCTACATGATCAGATGTGAGTGTTGGGCATGCCTTTCTGATGAGTAGGTCAGATGTAAGTGCTGGGAAAAGACCTACATGATGGCTAGGCCTACAACCAGCATGAAAAAGGGATGGATTTGTAGAAATTCCTGTGATGAGAAGAATCATGAGATAGCACCTATGGTACTGATCTAGATTGAGTGAGGATCTAGATCCAGTAATGATGATCCAGCAGTGATGATCCAAATCCAGAGATGATGCTCCAGAGATGATCTAGATCGAGTGATGATCCAAATCCATAGATGATGCTCCAGAGATGATCCAGATCGAGTGATGATCCAGATCCAGTGACGATGTCCAGTGATGATCCAGATCCGATGATGATGTCTAGTGATGATCCAGATCCAGTGACGATGTTCAGTGATGATCTAGATCAAGTGATGATCCAGATCCAAATGAAGATGACTTACAGATGAAGATGACTTTGAAAATGACAAAGACCTGACGATGACCTAGATGACACAGAGAAGAAGACTTGTGGTGATAAATTGTGTCAAGAGAATACCTTCCTAGTTAAGAGGGAGTGTTGATGTAATTGTAAGTTCAGAATGTATTCACTTGTATTTCTTATCTATTGTAACCCGATTTTCATTCTGAGAAGTATTGTCATTTAGTTGAGTCATGTCATACCCTGATGTTTATTCCAGGAATTTTCTATAATGAGAAAGTCATGTCAAGTCATTGTGGGTAACCCTCCTATTGGTCAAGGGTTAAAGTCCCCATAGTTGTGGGGCCCTTGGGTTATTAGACTATCCTAGTGAAGTTGACCCTAGGTGAGTCATTGTAAGTTGGGGAAATAGTCCCCACCATTGTGTTACCCTCCTATTGGTCGGAGGAGGAAAAGTCCCCACAAGTGGTGGGGCACTAGGGTTATTAAACACTCCTAGAGATGTCGGCTCTAGTAAGTAATTGTTAAGTGAGGCTGACATGTTGGAGTGCACTTCAAGTGAACGAAATAATATAAATATAGAGTGAGCCTCTCTATTTATCTCACTTGCAACACTCACACTCACTCATTAGGACGCATGAGTGAGAGAGGAGAAGCTCTCTTAGTGAGAGAGAGAGAGAGAGAGACTGCTGTAGTCGGGAGATTATCTTACTGTTTTCTGGTTTTACTATTTTGGTGCTGATTCTATCTCTAAGGAAGTTGCGGGGTTTTCTCCTTTATGGTTTCCTCGAGGAAAACTCTTTGTGTCTCATGTATCTTGTGATGTGCTTATGTTTTATTGTTGTGCTTGTTATTCTCTCAGTTAAAAGATCCTAAGATCATAATGCTAGCTTATATGATGAAAAACTAACACTATTTAGGCAGATTGGATCAGACTAAGAAATGTTTCTAAGTGTCATAGAAAAGGGTTGGAATCCTAGTTTCAAATTTCCTCCAGAAGATGTGTTTGGTTTAGTAAGATCTATAAGATGACATGATCCTACTCCTTAGTGAACTAGCTATCTAGCCATGGAATGAGATTCTCATTTCGTTCTTACACGAGTGAATTATCAACCTGTTAAAACTAAGAGAAATGTTAGTTTGCATGTTGAGATTAGAATTGGCTTAGTGTTAAAACAAATAAATCATATATCCAATGGTTAGGAATAATTCTTGAACAAGATCCGATGGATGAGGATTAGTTCCACATAAGATAGGCGGAAAGGTTGTAGATCAGTGAAGATTTGAAATCAGACGGCTGAGAATCAGTACGCAACAAGGTCCAACTATTGAGGATCATTTTCACATTAGATAGGCAGAAAGGTTGAATTTCAACAAAGATCCAATATCCAACAGTTGAGAAATGACCCGCTAAAACAAATCAACAGTTAAGATTGAAAGTGGAAGGTGAAAACAGGATAATCGTGAAAAATAAGTTATGGAAACACTAAGTTTCTAGCTTCCACATTCCGCAGTATGGGAGAGAAAGTGCAGGTGTGGAACCGAAGGTCAAAGTTTTGGAAACATTAAGTTTCCAACTTCCACATTCTGCACTATGGGAGCGGAAGTGCGGGTTAGGAACTGTGAGGCCGAAGTTTTGGAAACATTAAGTTTTTGACTTATGCATTCCACAGTACGAGAGTGAAAGTGCAGGTGTGGAACTGCAAGGTCAAGGTTTTGGAAACATTAAGTTTCCAACTTTTTCATTCCACAGTACGAGAGTGGAATTGTGGGTGTGGAACCACAAGGTCGAAATTTTGGAAATGTTGAGTTTCCGACTTTCGTATATCACAATCCAGAAAATTGCCTGTCATAAATACTTCCATGAGAGATTGACAGTGCAGAAAGGTTAGTGTGGAAAATGAAAGGAGAACAAGTGAGTTTGAGCATTTTAGATCCCGTACTTTGCATCCCACATTCTGGAAGATCGATGGTCACAAAGAATCCCACAAATGATCAACAGTGCGGAATGACTTGTGTGAAAAGACTAGTGACTAAGAATTAAATGACATTTTTGGAAAAGTCACAAACCCGCGTTCCACTATCCGCATCTCAGATCAACTTTCATAGAAGAGCCTATAGGAGATCAATGGTGTGGAACAGTTAAGGCAAAAATTTAGGTGTGGAAAGACATTTTGATAAATTTTATAGTTCAAAAATCTGCATCCTACATTAGATTGGTGATCAGAAAGAATCCTGATATGAGATCAATGGCTCAGGATGAATGCGGAAATAAAAAGTGTGAAAAGTCACAACTCAAGATCAGATGGTGGAAATTAGAGGTGAATGAAAATCAACAACTACATGATTTTTTTTTTAACACATAGGTGAGTTAACCACTGGGATGGGAGAGAAATCGTAAAAACAATTTAAGTTTTGTTTGTTCTCCACCATTGATTGAGGTGTTTGAAATATCCAACGCCTAAGAATGATTTCATCCATTAGAACAACCAGGTGTATAACCAAGAAGACTATATGTGAAATTATTGTTGAAATCGGGTTTGTGATAACCAAATCAGAATTCCTACTGTGTGGAGGTGCGTCCAAAAATGGTAAAGAAGAATGTCCATAGGAATATTGTAGATAGAAGGTGAATCCCTTGTTTTGGGAGAGAAACATGCCAAAAATCCATAGAATATTAAGCTCGTGGGTGGACTAAGGAAGGGAGCCCACAAAGGATTTAAAGAAGTTTGTAGAAGGAATGAGGAATCTCAGAGGCATTCTGGAATATCATACTTGCATTAAAATTGAAGTGCACAGGCCTATGGAAGAGTTAATTAATTAAATAAAATATGTAAACAAGATAGAGACACAAATTAATTAAAACACAGAGGTGATGTATTTGATGGAAAGAAATAAAGATTGAAAGGGTGTGTTTGTCTTTAATGAAGAAACACGACCAATTTAAAAATGCATGAAAGAGATATTTAATGAAGAAATAGAATAGAAATAAAAGTGTCTCTGAGGTCTCTGTGAATGAATAATGAATATCTAAAAGTAGAAGACCAAAATCCAGAGAATGCAAAGGGTGTCTCTGTCATCCAGATCTATGTAGTCGTAGAATAAAGACAGATACTTGTTGAGGCCTGGAAAATCATAGGTAAAAATAGTAGGGATTCTCCCCAATAAAATTTCCCAATTAGCTCATTATTGTTTGGTATGGGGAATCCATTTGGTTTATGGTCCGGCTACCATAGGTCAACTAACGGTTAAAAATTTTTATTGGTTGCAGCCCGGTCCACCATTTAGGTGTATTTTTTAGTTTTTTTTATATTTATGTATGATGTGCAGGTGCCTAACTAAATGCAGACGATAGAGATAATGAGTGTCACAATGTGATGTGTAGGTTCTCACCTCTCATCTTACCTCTCTCTCTTCTAAATCACAAATAAAGAAAAAATAACTAATACTAAATAACCTATCCCTAGGGAGAAATACTGTAATTAATGGTGAACAATGTATTGTATAACATGCATTAAGAAAATTACAAATAGCTGTTAACATTTCTAAAAACGTGAATATCAATAGACAGATGAACAAAGAGATAACTCATTATTAATAAAAACATTCATTACTCAACTATGGTTGTGAAATTTCACAAAAATTAAAACAGGAGCACATTCACAACATGAAGGAATTCATAAGTTAGAATGATCTTACAGTTCATGGAAACAAGCTGAAACAGAAACAATCCACGTCCAACCAGCCCATGGAAAACATCTGAAACTCCATAGTGCTTTCTCCAGTTGAAACATATAACTCTTAATTATAATATGAATTAGTTCTTCTTACAATAATATTGCACCAATATGGTCTGAAAAAAGGTCCATTCTACCTAAAACTTGCCTATATTTATACAAAAGGAAAAAAACTTTTGGGCTTCCCCTCGTTGCCTTTTGAGCTTCCCCAACCTTTCCTTTACAAAAAATTGTCATTTATCTTATGAACAAAAAGATAAATATAATATGTTACATTATTTATCAACATTCCAAAACATTCAACTAAGAGGGACCATCTTGTTCATTCATGAACTTTCTCCATACATTTTCCTCGGTTACTATATTCTCAGAACCAGAAGGTTCAAGAAATATGATAGTAATTTTGTGCTAAGTAGCCTGGGTTTTTATACCCGCTATCCTCGCAAGAATCAAGCACAGTTGGTCTTCTAACAAGTGAATACTCATAGTTGCATGTGCCACTTCAATCTTTAGTATCTTTTCATCCAACTCCTTGACTTGTTGGATGGCTTATTCATCTTTGTTGCATCTGTCCTGTAAATGTTTCAAAAACATTTCATGTTCTGGAATCTCTTCCAATATATTTGCAGTAGAGGTCTAACATGGATTATAGGTTAGGAACACTCTCCTACAAAATTCAGCATAGGCACTCTGTGTTTTCTTCACTGTCTTATTTAATTCTTCTGTTGCGTTATTGGAAAACTCAATTAGCTCATATTCTTGCTTTATTGTCTCCTGATCTTTGACAAATATATTTGTGGGAGATTCCTTGTTTGCTTCTACCCAAGCCATCCTTCCCCACAAAGTCTCCAAAATATCCTGGGTTCTATCCAAAAAATATGAGGCTGTACTTACAATTTCTTCTAATCTGATGTCTATTTGTTGGACTTTAAATCTTTCTTCAGCTATCTGCAGTTGTATTTGATGAATCTTATTTCTAAGCATAAGAGCATGCTTCTTTAAAGGCTCAATATCAACCTTCTGCTCCATAGCTGACTTCAGTGAAGCTGTAAGTGAACTCTTTTGTTCCTCCAAGGTTGCTATTTGAGTCTCATATAGCTTAGCCTTCCCTTCTGTGGTGGTCTTCTACTCGTCTATCTATGTCACTTTACTTTCTAATTTGCTCTTTTATTTATTCATCTCTTCAACTGATAACTGAAGATAAGTTTTTCTAAGCCTCCAAACTATGATATTTCAGCTGTAGTTTTTCCAACTCTGCTGAGGTAGCCTAAGAATTCCTCTCCATATTTTCTATAGATACTACCAGAGCATCTTTATCTGCCTGCAAGGTTTGAAATTCTACCTTTGAAACTTTGACCTCACCAATCATGTCCTCATACTTTCTCTTCAGATTCTGGCTTTCACCGCTTTCCTTCTTCAAAGTTTCTTTCAGCTGGGCCACCCTTTTCTGAGACTGCTCGAGGTCAGTCATGATCCTATCCACATTATCTTCAATGGATAGGGTTAGAGATACCCCATCCCTCGCTATTAATCATGGATCCTTATGTGTACCGTGAACTACTGTTTTGTCCATTACCATCCTTCCTGGTTTACCCCGAGTGTCCACCTTCTTTTCAGTTCTTTTAACAATTATCTTTTTTTATTTGTACTAAAATATAGTGTTAAAATATGGTACCTCCTCTCCTTCTGTAGGAATGAAAGGGATCAAATCAATTCCAGAAGTTGATACTGAACCTTCTCCTACTGTACTACTAGAAGGAACAACAAGCTCTAATGGGTTACTATCAGACTGAGCCTATTCTTGGTACGTAGGATCTTGTCCTTCTAGTGTCTCTGTTCTTGACCTTTAGGTGTCTTCTTTGTTTGTTGTTTCTATTTTTGGACACCTTTTAATCTGAACCCTTCACTGTCTACCTGCTTTTTTTGGATTTCATACTCTTCTTGTCTTTTCATTTCTTCTTCAGCCTTCTGTTAGTTTTTCAACATTAATCTAGCATTATTAGGATCTTTAACTGAGAGAATAACAATTACAGTAATCAAACACAAGAGACAATGAACACAGTTTTTTTCCTCGGGGAAACCATAAATTAAGAAAACCCCACAACTTCCTTAGAGATAGAATCAGCACCAAAACAATAAAAGACCAAAACAGTAAGTGATCTCTCGACAGCAGTAACCTTCTTCTTATCTAGCCCCAGTGTCTTCTCCTTCCTCAACTATGTGCTACACTTGAGTGTGTATGAGTTGTATGATAAATAGAGACTCCAGTTCTCTATTTATACTAATCTCGACATGACTAAAAACCTTACCAGGGCCGACCTCTACTAGGAAAGTCTAATAACCCTAGTGCCCCAGAACTGCGAGGACTTTAACCCTTATACAAATGGAGGGTTACCCATAATGACCCTACATGACTTGTTTACATTATTGATCCTCTTGATTGGAACATTGGGGCATGACAACATGACTCAATTACATTATAGAGACAACCCGAAATAAACATCGAGTTACAATACATAAGATACATAGATGAATACATTTTGAAGTTACAAATACATCAACACTCCCTCTTAACTAGGAAGGTATTCTTTTGACACAATTTTCAGTACTAGTCTTCTTCTCTGTATCAGCTAGATCATCTCATCATCTGCATCTCAAGTCTTCTGAGTCTTCATGTCATCTTCATCTTGAAGTCATCTTCATCTTCGGATCTGGATCATCTCTTGATCTGGATCATCATGGGACATCATCACTAGATCTGGATCATCACTTGATCTAGATCATCACTATTGGATCATCATCACTGGATCTAGATCATCATTGGCCATCATCACTAGATCTGGAACATCACGGGTGCTATCTTATGATTCTTCTCGTCACAGGAAGTTCTACAGAGACAACCCTTTTTCATGCTGGTTGTAGTCCTAGCCTCCATGTAGGTCTTCTTCAACACTTATATCTAATCAACACATGATCAAAGAAAGGCACGCCCAACACTTACATCTGACCTATTCATCAGAAAGGCATGCCCAACACTCACATCTGATCATGTAGGAACCAATCCTATAATCATATCATAAAGGCCCAACACTTACATATAATCAACACATGATCGAAGAAAGGCTCAACATTTCTATCTGATCAACACATGATCGAAGATAGATACCGCACTTACATCTGATCAACACATGATCGAAGAAAGGCTCAACATTTCTATCTGATCAACACATGATTGAAGATAGATACTACACTTACATATGATCAACACATGATCGAAGAAAGGCACTACACTTACATCAGATCAACACATGATCGAAGAAAGGCTCTGCACTTACATTCATCCAGGCTGGAACACATCCTACCACAATGATGAAAGGGCTTGCACTCATATCTGATCATGAGGGAACACATCCCAGCAATCATATCAAAATGGCCCCCAGTCCTCGACTAAGCTACTTGGTAACTGACCAGGTGCCTCCATTCTCCTAGAGAATGGCAGTTGCCCTTACATCTATCCTACTCGATAGAATGGCCAACACTCACATCTGACATGGGAGGAACTTAATCCTTTAACCATGACAGAATGGTTCAGCCCTTACATCTAATCAAGTGGGAACACATCTCTCTATCACATCAGAATGGCTTCTCAGTTCTAGACTTAGTTTTCCTGGTAATTGACCAGGTGCCTCCATTTCTAGAATGACAGTTGCCCTTACATCTGTCCTACTTGATATAATGGCCAGCACTCATATCTAACATGGAAGGAACCAATCCTCTCACCATGTCAGAATGGTTATGGGTCTCATCATTTTCTCTTGGAGGAAACCTCGATCTGGAAAACACCAAGCTTCTCTATGAAGTACTTGAACTTTAGCCTAGCTAATGGATTCATCAATACATCAGTTATATGTTCCTCCATTGCAACATGCTGGAGCTTCACTTCTCCCCTCTACACCATATCCCTGATATAGTGATACTTGATCTCAATATGCTTCAACTTGTCATGGAACACTGGATTCTCTGAAAACTTCATGCAACTCTGGTTGACACGATGTATGCAAGTTGCATCCAACTGGAGATAAAATATATTAGACAATAGATTCCACAGCCATACTGCCTCACAACTAGCTGAACAAGCTACAACATACTCTACTTCAGCTGTACTCAGTGCCACACAGTATTGCCTCCTGTTAAACCAAGAGATCACACCTGATCCCATACTAAAGCAACACCCTGAAGTGCTCTTCCTATTGATGGCACTACCTACCCAATCTGAATCAACATAACCCTCCAGGTTAATCTTTTGATTCACATCGTACTTGAGCCCATAATCAATTGTACCCTTAAAGTACCTCAGAATATTCTTTGCAGAAATCAAGTGAACATGTCTTGGATATGTCAAGAACTAGCTCAAGGTGTTCACAGCAAAGCAAATATCTAGTCTCGTGTTCATCAGGTACATCAATGACCCAATCATCTAATGATACATCATAGCATCAACCAACTCTGATGAAGCATCATTCAATAGCTTTAGGTTCAATTCCATAGGTGTGGCCATAGCCTTGCAGTCCATCATCCCAAACCTCTTTAGGATCTCTAGTGCATACTTCCCTTGTCCAAGGAAGATTCCATCTGCACTCTACCACACCTCCATACCTAGAAAGTAATGCATCATCCCCAAGTCCTTCATTTCGAACTCAGCAACAAGATTTCTCTTTGTATCAGCAATCAACCCATCCGTACCTATCACAAATATATCATCTACATATAGTAGAAGCATCACTGGGTTGCCATCTTCAACCTTGTAGTAAAGGTTGGAATCTGCTTTACTCTTGGTAAAGCTCAAACTGGATAGAAAGCTATCAATTTTGTTGTACTAGGTCTTGGGTGCCTGTTTCAAACCATACAGGGCTTTCTTCAATATACATACATGAGACTCTCTGTCATGTGTCTCAAAATCGAGTGGTTGTTCTACATACACTTCCTCTTCTACTACACCATTCAAGAAAGCAGTCTTGACATCCATCTGGTGTATCTTCCATTTCATCACTGCAGCCAGAGAAAGTACTGATCTGATGGAAGTGTATCTAGCTACAGGTTCAAAGGTTTCTTCATAGTCTATTCCTTCTTTCTGAGAGAACCCTCGAGCCACAAATCTTGCCTTGTACTTTTCAATGCTACCATTTGCAGCATGCTTGATTTTGTAGATCCATTTGGAAGTTACAACTGACTTCCCTTCTATTCTTGGGACA